>PVLC010000524.1:126449-178489 GCA_004027655.1 Graphiurus murinus | reverse complement strand
AAAAGAAAAGAAAACCATAAAGACACATCAGATTGCATTTAGTGGCGCCCTAATCTCCTCATTAACCTAAGGGAATCACCTCTCTCCAGACACAATCAGTATTCTGAGACGCGGGTTGTGGGACTTTTAACATAGGAGCATCAGCTGGCTATAACTTTTATGTGACAAACACTTTTCTATACTCTAGAACTGAAAAGAGAGACACCTATAAAATAATAATGACTGTAAAAATTATAAATGCTCCATGAGGTGAGGCGTACAATGGAAGGTACAATTTTTCCTTGGGGATCTAAATAGCGCCATTCCTGAAGATAAATGAGCATGAATAGGCTGAATAGGAAAAGCATCCCGTGTACCAGTAGGTACAGGAGAAAGAAAAAAAAAAAAAAAAGCACAGTGTGAAAGTGTTTGTTCATTTATGAATGATAGATCCTCTCTGGTTAAAAATATAGTGCACTAAAAGGAAAAAGAGTAAACTATAAAATGCAAGCTAAGGCCATAATTTATTGAGAGTTTCCCCCGAAAGAAGAGATTACGTGCTGCAGAAATAAGAGCACATCTGTGTGGTAAAATAATCCTAAATTTCAAATGAAACAATGCTAGCTGCTCTGTTGTATAAATTTGCAGGGATTGTTTTAACAACCACCAGCCTGGGTTTCCCTCCCTTTATAAAGGAATATAATGCTACTGCTACAAAGATGTGAGTCCTTTCAAGTGCCCTTTCTCCTTATTTTCAGTAATAAGCCCATCTGGTTTTAGACTCAAAAACTGCTTCCTGAGCCGGGCGTGGTGGCGCACGCTTGTAATCCCAGCATTTGGGAGGCTGAGACCGGAGGATCCAGGTTCAAAGCCAGCCTCAGCTACCTAGTGAGGCCCTCCATAACTTAGTGAGACCCTGTTTCAAAAATAAAGAATAAAAAATAGGGCTGGGGTATACCTCGGAAGTAGAATGCCCCTGAGTTCAATCCCTAGTGCCGAAAAAAATAAAAAATTAAAAAATAACCCTGCTTCCTAAGTGCACCATTTCTCCTACAGCTGTGTCTGGTCCATGTTTAAAATTGAGATGCTTCTCTCTGAAAGTGCTTTGGACAGTCCACTCAAATTGCCCTGGAAGGGGGCCTGCAGTCCTCACCTCTGCTTCTAATTTAAGTATAAGCAGATGTGATGGCTAGCATTCCCGGAGTCATCCTTGACTTTAAGAATAAAGATCCCATTTTAGGGATTGGACATTAGAGATTTAGGAGCATCTTGATGTATCACACTTGCCTTGCCTACCTCTCAACAGCTCTTAGAGAAAACAGATGCAAAGAGTAATCTGTAGGAAAACTATTATTTTTCATATTCTGGCACGTTCAGCTGTATTGAATTTTTCGTGGCATATAATGTTGTCCCAGGATACTTTATTATTGAGAAATGGCTAGTGCATAGCAATCTCATTGAGTTTCTTTGTAAGCAAGGAGAGGCATCAAAATCCTTTTTTTTCCTAAAGAGAGAAACTATCATGAAAAATATTTAAATATACATAAGTTTTGCCATTGCCCCAAATATATTGAAGTGAGGAAATGGAGGCAAAAGACTCTTTAGAGTGTGTAAACATATGTTATTTTATATTCTCATGTCTTAAGAGTCTGATTCCATGAACGACGTAGCGTTAATATTGCGCCTGTTGAAAATATTAACACTCCGTCATTCATGGAATCTGAATTAGATGGGAGAGTAAACTGTTAAGGAAGGAACACTGAAAAACAGAGGCTGAGGGGGCCCAGGAGAGGGAATGTTAGACTGCTAGAGCAAGGACTTCCATTTTTCAGATTAGGGAGGAAGTCCGAATCAGGGGAAGAAAAGCATTAAGACTGGCCACATAGATCTGAAATTCAAATTTTGTAAGTGGATTCAGGTCACTTGGAAAATTTTTCAAATTTAATAAATGGTAAATATTTTCCTATAACTCAAAAATGGGCATTTGGAATACTTATAGGCTTGATTTTCTACCAGGATAAAAATCCATTTAGGGACCTGATATTCTGGAAGCTGCCAATTTTTCATCTTGATTAGCCTCTGGTTTATTTAATATATGATAAAAATAAAACTCCATATTTGATTATCAATCCAAGCTGAAATTTCATTTTACATGCATTTATCTATTTTCCTTTACAATTTATCGCTGACATATAACTCTTACACTGCCTGAGGTGCTTGACTGGACGAAGACATTCATTCGAACTACTTTGTAAATTGCAAAGCTCCAAAGCATACTTAAATGTCTCCACTATTATTTCCCTCTGAGGAGTTTTCTAGTCATCTTCATTGGCTGGTTCAACTGGTTGGATATTGGCCATTGGTGAATTACTACATGACTATTAAAGTGGCAGGGAGTATTATGGGATGGAATGCCAATACTAGGAATATTAAAAAAAAAACAAAACTTGCTAGAATGATTATTTTCTTCAGCCAGAAATATATTATTTTTGTTGTTTTCTTTTAATGTAATATATTATACCTACCTTGCCTGAAAACAGAGATTGTTCTTTAACTATTCAGTGATATTGATTTACAAGTTTTGAGTAAAATGCAAGTAAGAATGCAGTAACACCACTTACCTTTGGTAACAGGAGAGGTTTCTTTCTTTCTTTTTTTTTTTTTCAACCAAGGGGAATAAAAGGAGTTTTTTGTTTGTCATTCCCCAGAGAATAGTACCAATTAATAATCTTTCTGCATGTACAGATGGATATTTTAAGGAAGGATTTGCAAGGTAAATAGTAAACTAATTTTGTGTCTCTACTTCATAGGTAGTGAGGGCCTTTCATCAAAAGGCTTATAATATCAAGAACCCTATAAGGCTGGGCGTGGTGGTGCACACTTGTAATCCCAGTACTTGTGAGGCTGAGACAGGAGGATAGCAGGTTCTCAGCCAGCCTCAGCTACTTAGTGAGGCCTCTACAACTTAGTGAGACCCTATTTCAAAATAAAGAATAAAACATAGGGCTGGGGATGTAGCTCAGAGGTAAAATACCTCTGGGTTCAATCCCAAGTTAAGAAAAAAAAATACTAAGAACCCTATAAAATGATGAAATGGAAAAATATTAGCTATAGTAGCATCAATGACCATTATTAAAATCTATGATCCCGCATAACATTTATTAAGTTTCAAAAGTATCAAAGAAACAAAAATTAGATCAACTGGACTTTATGAATATTAAGAAATACTGTACTTCCAAAAACACCTTCAAGGAAATATTTGCTAATCATATCTCTGAAAAGGAACACATTTGTAGAATATGGAAAAAAAATTTTAAACCTAGTAAGAAAACTACAGATAGTGCAATTAAAAATGGTTAAAAAATCTAGATGGAACCCAAAATTAAAGGGAAAATAAGCAGAGATTACTCCTAACTTCACATAATAAATGACATGGATAGAATCAGTAGTATAGTTGTTAATAAAGTATAACAAATTATTGATAGAAAGTATTTTTACATTGGATGAGGTTCTATAATGAAGTGAAGGTAAATTTCAGGAATATGCCAGCAAATAAAATAGCAGCAAATAAAATAAAATATCCTGGTGTGGGGGTGCACACTGCTTGAAAGGTTGAGACAGGAGAGTCACAGGTTTGAAGTCATCCTGAACACTGTGTGAGATCATCAGCAATATATAAGACCTGTTTCAAACAAACAAAAAAAAAGGGCTCAGGGTGTATCTCAGAAGCAGAATGATCCTGGGTCCAATAACCAGTCCAAGAAAAGAAAAAAAAAAGAAAAGAAACAAAAATAGCAGAACATTGTTTTCCAAGATTATGAAATTGATTTTTTAAATTGAAGTTTCTAGCTCTGTTTTTCATAATCACTTACTTTTAAGAGAATATGATCTTTCTAAAATGGATTCTTCAATAGTCAAGAGTGGAATGTTGGTGAGTTCGTGGTTTTGCAGACTATCCCATCTTTTTGTCTGGTTCTTGATTATATGTCAATGGCTCACAGCTAAAAATGGAATAATAACTAATGAATCATCTTGACAGGTAGAAATGCAATACAGTAATTTATAATGGTGTTTTTATGACAAATTCTTTCCAGAATTGTCCTTTACTCAATTGTTATGATTGAGTGTCAAATTTCATGAAGAAAAACAACATTGCTTAGAAACATTAAACTTCTTTGTACAGAATATGATGTCATCAAGTAGTTCTTTAAAATGGAAAATAGCTGGAAATAACCTTATTTATAACCCTTGCTTAAGTAGCATAGTTTAAGAAACTATCTGCAAAGAAAAACCAAAGCATAAGCCGGGCGTGGTGGCGCACGCTTGTAATCCCAGCATTCGGGAGGCTGAGACTGGAGGATCCGGGTTCGCGGCCAGCCTCAGCTACCTAGTGAGGCACTCCGCAACTTAGTGAGACTCGGTTTCAAAATAAAGAAAAAAAAATAGGGCTAGGGGTGTAGCTCGGAGGTAGAATGCCCCTGAGTTCAATCCCCAGTACCACCACCAAAAAAAAAAAAAAAAAAAAAAAAAAAAGAAAAACCAAAGCATAACTTTGCATCTATTAGTTATTAGTATAACAAAGTAATGTCTTTCTACATACCTACCTGATGCCAATTGAAATGAGACACCGGCTACACACATTAGGCAAGTCACAGAATATTTCTAGAAATAGGTTCTTTCTCATTTGAATTAACACAATTCATGCTGAAATAAACAAAGCAACAAAAATGAGAATACAAGGTAACCTAATGCATCTAAACCCTGAAAACATGGCGGTTGACTGATCTTCATTCTATTGGAGCATTTGAATAGTTGCAAAATTTATCTTTCATTTCTTCTCCTGCTTTCTATGATAATATCTGGCAGTCCTGATAAAGATAGCACGGTCCTATTCTATGTGTGTACCAATGCCTCGAGTAGTTCTAAATTTTATTTTCAAGTCAGCTCTAATGCCTAAAACAAAAAGGACCCGTCTCTTGACTCTTTAATATTTAAAGTTTTAGGGAAAGACCCTGATTATCTTTGTGAGCCTCACATGCTGACCCATGTGTGTGAGTCCATGTGCATTACAGAGTTAGCTTCAACTGGATTGATTGCATAGGATTCATGTGGAAATACAAGAGATTCAAAATAGCAAAATAAATGTGTGCAATCTTTATACCTTAAAGTCTTATTTATTTGGGAACTTCAACTTGTATCTGTACTTAAGTGTGAATATTAGATTATATTTGCAATATTAATATATTTTAAAAAGTAATCTCATTTGGGAGGCTGAGACCGGAGGATCCAGGTTCTCAGCCAGCCTCACTCCGCAACTTAATGAGACCCTGTTTCAAAATAAAGAATAAAAAATAAGGCTGGAGGTATAGATCGAAGGTAGAATGTCCGAATGTCCCTGAGTTCAATCCCCAGTACCGCAAAAAAAAAAAAAATAATAATCTTTTGCAAAATATTTGTTGGACAGTTCTCTGAATCGAGGAGCTCATTGATTGTAAGTACACTGTTTAATTCTCTCACCACAACATATGATACAATGTTCTGACCTCAGTACATCTTGCTTTATTTTTTTAATTGAAACAATGAATGACCCGCTTTAGGGCATATCTTTTACCCTTAATGTTGATGAAATTATGTATTCTTAAAGCAGCGAACTAAGATCTTTTTTAAATCTTCATGCCCATGGAGGTAGATACAAGAAAAAAAGTCCAAACTAATTTAGGAAGTTAACTTTATTTTCTCCAGGTTCTAAGTGAAAGTAGCTTTTTTTTTTTTTTTTTTTCCATTCCATTATCCTAGCAGAGTTCTCTTCTCAGACAGCAGCACAGGAGGTCCAATTGTGTGGACATATTCCTTTCTGAGCCATACCCTAGGCACTGGATAATTGCTTATAATGCAGATAAAGATCTACATTATGAATCCTACATAAATCCTTTGTGTAATATTTTACAAATTATATTTTCGAGCTGCATTATCTGGGAGCACCCTACAGATGTTTTTTCAAAACATTTACCTCCCCTTATATTTTCAGGGCTCTAAAGTAAAGAAAGACTTCTCTGTGGGCTATCCACTATACAATTCTCATTTAAAAATACATTTTTTTTCATTCCTTGTTTTGATTTATTTCAAGTCACCTATGTATCAAATGACAAGCCAGTTGGTTGCTGACCTTTCAAATATCCCAGAGCTTTAAGAGAAAACCATAGGGAACCTGTTCAAAGTGCTGCTCAATTTATAATAAGACCGCATCACTTTTCTCCCACTAAGTGTAAGATTGTGAGCATTTTCAATAAAATTGTGCAACTAGAATTCCTATTATTGGGTTCACATATATTTCCTATGATCCATACTTCTGTCTTCGATTTTGGAGAGAATGTATTATTTGTTAATTCAGTTAATTAGCTACCTTTATGTAAGAGAAACGATTAAAAAAAAAGACCCCAAATGTTGTTCACTGATAATCTGTATTAACAAAATTCTAAAATAATAAATAGCTTTTGGAACTTTTCGTTTAGAAAGCAAAATGACTTCTAGAATGCTGAAGGGAGGACTTTGATGGACTACTCTTACACACGAGGACATTAAAATATTGTCAAAACAACTAAAATTATTCATTTCGGGAAAATGTGAAATTAAACCACAGAACAAACTGAAAATTTTCTCTTCAGCAGAAGCAACTCAAGTTCAGTAAGGCAGCAGAGCCTATCATGATCGCACTTGGGAAAGTTTTCATTCTTCTTCCTGCCCAACTCAGTCCTGTGGGAGCCAGGAAGAGCAGGAAGTCTCAAAGACAACAGAGAAGAATGACCTCTTTTGCAATTTCACTAACTGGATATTCCATACTCATTATGTTGGGCAAGCTTCTAGTTTCACAGAGAATATTTGTTTGTAGGGAGTTACGGCTAATAGATTTAACTCAAAACTCAGCTCAGGGGCTAAGTAGCATGGAAACCCTCTCTTCGGTGCATTACCAGTGTCTGTGCATCAACGGAGTAATAGCAACACAAGCATAGCATCAGAGCAGGCTAAGAGAAGAGGCAGGAGTCAACGAGAGGCTAGCTAGGAATTTAGAAGGAAATCCTGACCACAGGTCATCTTTATAAACTCTGATATATTTCTGTAAATTTGAAAGGCTGAGTGGATGAGAAAGACTGCACAAAAAAAGATTGCACTCATTGTGGCTGCACTTGAAGGGCCAGGGAGAAACTAAACCTGGCTTGTAAACTGCCTGAATTTTGACGACTTGTTTTCTTGCAAAGGTTCTCTTACAGAAAGGTGTGAGACACAAGCAGGGTATATGAGAAAATCTGTCAAAGTATTGACTGACTCCTAAATTATGCCGACCCCAGCCTGACTTCAAGAAGCAAAAGTTAAAATAAATGAATGAATACATGAATGAGTGAATAAACAAGCAAATAAATAAATAAATGTAGTTTGGGACAAAAATCAGAGAACACTATAGTTGTACACCAAATAGAATAAAATTCTAAAGAACAACCTCAGAGAAGTATCTAAAGGAGTAAGCAACAACTAAGAAAGATCATATCCCAACAACAAAGAAAGATAAGATCGCAACAGCAAAACTAAAACTCCAACAGCCACCACAAAGCTTGGGGTTGTTATGTCTGATGCAGAATTGTTTTCATTGTATTATTGGATATGTTCAGTTCTCAGCAACTACACTAAACACTTTGGAAATTCTGAAATTAAGGAAAAATTCTGAAGCAAGCAAAGACACAGGAAGGAATGGCATACACACAACAGTAGTAAGCAAGCGACAGAAACTGTCTGCGACTGGATCGGCAATGACCAGTATGATTGAAAACTAAAGAGCTTGTCTAAAGCATTAAAGTAAGCATTATGCTGACGATTTATAAAATTGTTAGGAAGGCATACATTATTAACAGAACCAAAAGAGAGATCTTTAATGCACCATTAACGTCTCACACTTCCTAAATTTGACAAAAGTATTAATTTGCACTTTCAGGAAGTTCAACAAATTACACATAGAATTGTAAGACAGCAATACATAGACATGGGATAGTCCAATTGTCAAGATACAAAGAGAAATTTTTTCAAAATTGCAGGAGAAAAATGACCTACAATATGTAGAGGATTCTCAATATGATTAATATGCCTTCTTTCCAGAAATTCTGAGATCCTGGAAATAGTGATATTTCCCACAATATGTAAAGAAAAAGAATTGGTAATTTAAAAAATTCTGAAGTGGAGTGCGGTGGTGCACGCTTGTAATCCCAATACTTGGGAGACAGAAAGGAAGATCGCAGGTTCACGGCCAGCCTCAGCAACTTAGTGAGGCCCGACACAACTTAGTGAGACCTTGTTTCAAATTAAAGAATAAGAAATAGGGCTGGTGTAGATTGGAGGTAGAATGCCCCTGGGTTCAGTCCCCAGTATAGAAAAAAAAAATTCTGAATACAGAAAAAAAAAAGAAAACTCTTCTCCACAATTGACAAATTAAGATATTCACAAATAAGCAATAAATTAAGGAATTTGTTGGAAGCAATACTGCCTTACAAAAAATACTAAAGCAAATAAAAGAGCTAAAATGAAAAGAAAGGATATGATAATGCAAATTTATAAAAAAGTATTAAAAAGAATGGGTGAAGATAATTACATAGGTAAACATAAAAGGCATTTTAAATGTATTTTTCTCCGCAATTATTTTCTTCTATCTGACATAAAATATAATTGCATGAAAGAATAATTATAGGACCACTGAAAAGCTTAGAAATTTTAGAGAAGTCTGAAAATAAAAACGCAAAAGAGGGAGGAGGAAATGGAACTACTAGAGAGCAAAACTTTTGTATACTATTGAAACTTAGTACTAACTAGATTGTTTTCTGTTAAAATGCTTATTATGAACATCAAAACAACTGCTAAGAAAATAGCCCAAAATAAACTGGGTGGTACCTGTAATCTAGTACTGGGGAGGCTCAGAGAAGAGGATCACAGGTTTAAGACCAGTGCATGGTAAGGTGAAAATTTAAAAATAAATAATTAAAAGGGTTGGGTGTTTAGCTTGTGGTAGAACACCCCTTAGGTTCAATCCCCGGTACCACATACACACATACACAAACATAATAAATAAAAATATCCCAAAATTCATAGTACAAAAAGAGAATTAAAACACAACACAAAAATATGAAAAAAGTGGAAATAAAAGAATAAAGGTTCAAAAAATAGAGCAAAATGGCACATTTATCTTTATTAGTATTAACATTAAATACAAGTGGATTAAATATCCAATAGAAAGCCAGAGATTAAAGAAATGAGTAAAAATATTAGTGAAATGGTATGCTGATTCAAAATAAACATTTTCTATTTGAAGTCTCAAAAAATTGAACATAAAATGAAAAGAAATGTATATCATAACAGCAGAATCAAAAGAAAGCTAGAATGATTATTTATTATTTATTTATTTATTTATTTATTTATGCTGAGGATTGAACCTAGGGATGTTCTACCCCTAAGCTATACCTACAGCCCTATTTTATTTTGAAACAGGGTCTCAGTAAGTTGGGGAGGGCCTCACTAAGTTGCTGAGTTTGGCGGAGAACCTGTGATCCTCCTGCCCCAGCCTCTTAAGTACTAGGATTACAAGTGTGTGTCACCACACCCAGCTTAGAATGATTATATTATTAGACAAAACTTACTTTTAGACAAGAAATTATGTTACCTAAGAAAATATTTTATAATAAGAAGAAAACCTATCCATCAGGAAACATAACACTTATAATCACATTGGAGTCCAACGAATAAGGCCTAATATGAAGTTGATAAACTTGAAAGGAGAGAGAGATTTTTAAAAAATTTTGAGAATTTATTACGTGACATTTAAGGGTTAATAGTATATTTAGGCAGAACATTATTGAGAGAGGATATAACATTTAAATACACTGTAAGCATACTACACTTCAGAGAAATCTAAGTAACACATTCATCTCAAGTTACTATGATACATCCTTCAGGTTCGACCCTATACCAGTATAGAAACCATCCTTTAGAATTTGAGAATTGAAATCAAACCAAGTACACTGTCTGACCACAATGATTATACTAAAAAGCAACAACCCAAGCAATTTGCAAAATTCATGAATATTTATAAATTCCACGAATTGTGAAATAATCAGTGTGTCAATACATCTCAAGTGAAATTAGAAAATACTTTAAAGTAAAAATGAAAACAAAAACACAACACATCAACACAAGATGAAACAGGAAGTCAATTATTGGTTTCTTTAGAGTAAGGGGTAAGAGAGGTAAGAAAATATGGAATATTTGCTAAATGTACATGAAATTTCCTCTAGGAAATGAGGAAAATGTTCTAAATTTAGATGGTGGTGATAGAATATTTCTGTGAATATAAAGTTTAGAAATTGCATTTTTTTTTTTTTCAGTACTGGGGATTGATTTCAGGGGCGTTCTACCTCCGAGCTACACCCCCAGCCCTATTTTTTATTCTTTATTTTGAAACCGAGTCTCACTAAGTTGCGGAGTGCCTCACTAGGTAGCTGAGGCTGGCCGCGAACCCGGATCCTCCGGTCTCAGCCTCCTGAATGCTAGGATTACAAGCGTGCGCCACCACGCCCGGCAGAAATTGCATATTTTAATAGCTATGTTACATGGTGTATAAATTATATTCAATTAGTTAAAATAGAAAAGCAAAATGGTAGCAGTCTTGTACAGGGAAGACTTTAAATGTATTGTCACATGTTCTCAGGGAATGATGCCTATTCTCCTTCTGATATGTAGAAAATAGTAGCTAATGGAATGCAGCCCTTAATTCCAAAGTAATTATTCTTAGTAGTCTCTCTTTATCTATGGTTTCAATTTTTGTGCTTTCAATTACTGGCAAGCAGATAGTCCAAAAATATTAAATCCCAGAATTAAGAAATTCATAAGTGGTGTTATGAAATCTCAAGCTCTGCTGCTCCATTTTACCTGGTATGGGAACCATTCCTTTCTTCAATGTGTCTACCCTGTGTACACGGCCTTCCTGCTGGTCACCGGGGTTAGGACATACATAGCCATCTAGTTTACCAAAATGAGAGTTTTGGTAATTCAGTGCTTATGTTCAATTAACTTTTATTTTTTATTTCATAATGGCCCCTAGGTATAACAGTATTGATGTTGACAATTCAGACAAGCCAGAGGAAAGCTATGAAGTGCTTCCATTAAGTGAAAAAGAAAAATGTCCTCAACTTAATAAGAATTGGAACAAAATTATGTGCTGAGTTTGCTAAGATCTAGAGTAAGAGTAAATATTATATCCATAAAATTGTGAAGAAAGTTAAAAAAAAAAATATGTCCTAGTTTTGCCATTGCTCCTCAAATTGCAAAAGCCATGGCCTCAGGGCATGATAAATGCTTGGGATGGAATCTATGTAGGTATGTATATGAAAAACAAATATACAGCCACATGCATCTACTGAGAGTTCTGGGATATACTCCCAGCAGGTAAAGAGGGATTGCTGTACAGTTATTTGATATTAATGATTTTGTAGATGAACATTTTGACATGGCTTTTCCTTTCTTGGTAGTTCTGATAAGACACAGCACTAATTTTACTTATTTATTTATTTGGATCTAAACTTTCCATACCTTCCCAACACCATATTTCCGTGTTCTTATTCATGTGGTGGGTTCCACAAAATCTGTTTTCCATTTCTCATGAATTGAGATTCTATTAATAGAGAAAAGTAGATTTTAATCAAACCATATATAAGGCATTATTTTATTTTTATTCCTACACACTATGAGAAATAAAAATAAAATTACGGATTTGTAAAACCTTAGAAACAATTATTTTTCGACTCAGACATTTTCATAAAATATTTTGTTTAAAATCATATGGAATGCTTTACACAATAAATTTAGGATGAACATGAAAATAGGGTTTCAAATACCATGTTCTACATAGCACTGTTGAAGATAATTGTTAAGCTAAATAAGAAAGTATTCTATATTTAAATGTGTTTGTGGAAGAAAAAAGGTCAAATGAAATTGAAATACTTTTTTTTAACATGTATTTCCCGAACCATCTAAATGCATTAAAGTGAGTTTTAAGTCTCAAGAAGTGAACTAGAATAGTTTCACTAATATATTTGGATGCAGAAACTTTCCTGTAAGCATCAACATTCCTGGATGTCATAAATAAATATGTTTTAGTAAATGAATTCAAGAGTTCTAAATTTCTTAAAATTTATATGAAAATGATACATATACATGTTTTTTGTATCAAAATTCAAATGATCAAATAAGACATGACAACAAACAAATTTTTCTATCATTTTTACGTGCTCAGTCTTACTGATTATAGCAACTAACAATTATTTCCTGTCTTTATTGTAGTACTTTCATAGTTATAAAATGCATGTTGTGTACTTACCTGCTCTTCTTTCCTGTAATTTAGTTATTTATGTTGACCTCTCTGTCACTGTTGTACTGTACACTCTCTTTCTATTCTTCATACCTTTTGATTGGTGTTATATATCAGTGTGTGCTTAGAATGATAATCATTGCTTCGACTACTATAATTATGCAGATTCAATTTGTAACTGATCTCCATAGGTGGCATTTTGTTTCTTATACATTATTTTTTGTTTAGTCCACACTTAATGATTGTGTGTGTGTGTTTTGTTTAGTTATCCATAGGATCTTTACCTCCTTCTAAACCAAACTATCAGACTGACATATGTGTATCTATGTTTATAACTGCACAATTTACAATAGCCAAACTATGGAAGCAGCCAAGATGTCCAGCGACAGATGAATGGATTACAAAACTATGGGATATGCACACAATGGAATTTTACTCAGCCATAAAGAAGAACAAAATCATGTTTTTTGCAGGGAAATGGAAGGAACTGGAAAACATTATGTTAAGTGAGATTAGCCAGTCACAAAGAGTAAAGAAGCATATGTTCTCCCTAATATGTGGATGCTAGGGAGAAGATGGGGCATAAGAGGGACTCCAGATGAAAAAGGAGAGACCCTCGAAAGCAAAGAAGTTGATTTAACCGAAGGGGTTGGATGGGGGGGGGTGGGGGGGCACACTAATGTATATCAGGATTACTCACTAAACTGAACTTGAGAGGGAGGGAGGGCGAGGGAGCGGGGTGGGAATTTGGGGAAGGGGTCAAATGAGAAATGTGGGCACATATGTCGTTATCAATTTGTACCTAATAAAGATGTATCCTTACAATGTATGAATAAAATAAAAATTTAAAAAAAAACAGAACTTTTAATCTGAGGTAAAAAATAATCAATTTGGTGTTCTTTCTACTACACCCTACTACTTCCAAAATTTGATGGGACTTCTCTTTTTCTATTGTTATTCTTTCATTTGTGCTTTTGTACTTAGCCTGTAGTTGTCAAAATGATTGTTCAAAAACTGATTACAACCCAGTGGGCCTTGATGGTGAAGGTTTGCATTCGTTCAATGTTCCAACACCATACTTTTTTGATAGTTATTGCATAAGTGCATATGTATTGGGAAAAGGCATAAGGATAAGGACCAAGTGGTCCTCATACGAGGCCTGTGGGAGCAGTGTTCACTGAGGGAAACCCAAGGAGAAACAATGATATCAGAGGTAAAGGTGTCCCCTCGTCCATTGCATACAGTGCAGCAAAAGACAGGCATAGGCAGGGTGCTCAGACTTCAGGAGAGGAACTCGCCTAGAAAGCTGTGTAGACACTTAAGCTGCAGGAGTAGAAGAGAAGCCTGGCCCACCTCCTCCCATGTTGTGATCTAAAGCCAGATACACTGGCATGGTTCCTGGGAAGACCCTGGCTCAAGCTCCATCCCAGAGCCCAGTGTCTGATACAGCATTAACGTCTCAAGCCACAACTTGTTTCCATAGATTTTCAGAAGAACAGCTCCTTTGTGGGTAATCCACAAATCACAGTGCACTCTCAACATGCGTATTATGTGTATAAATCAAGCTGCGGTAGGTATGCAAGTAGCGATGTATATTTGATGAAGTATGTAGGCTGTAACAGGATAAATGAAGCCATTTCACTCATCCTAACATATGCTGGAGCAATCATAATTTTCCCTGAGGATGAATCGAAGTCTTTTGTTGTTATTTTTTAAGGCAATTCTTTTTTTTTTTTTAATTTTTATTGTAGTAATTCGTGCAATATAGCATACATCTTTGTTAAGTACAAATTGTTAACAACATATTTGCACACAATTCTCATTTGACCCCTTCCCCGATTCTCTCCCCATTCCCTCCCCCTCCCTCCCCCTAAGGTTCACTTCAGTGAGTGACCTTGATATGATTGTGTAGGTACATCATGTGCTTTAGGGTGTCCCTCTGCCCCATGCATCCACTACAAACTATGGAAGCAGCCAAGATGTCCAACCACAGATGAATGGATTACAAAACTATGGGATATGTACACAATGGAATTTTACTCAGCCATAAAGAAGAATAAAATCATGTTCTTTGCAGGGAAATGGATGCAACTGGAAAACATTATGTTAAGTGAGATTAGTCAGTCACAAAGGGTTAAGGCAATTCTTAACTTCGGCTTGGCCATTGCTGTTATAGAATCATGGCTTTAAAGAGCATCTTAAAGTTTGTGGCCATGCTCAGCTTCCCAAATGGAACTGAACTCTAATGCCTTTCGCTTCAACCACACTGGCTTACCTCCTCTCACGTGGGTAAGTTGGTTACTTTCCACCTACCAAGGAAAAACACCTACACCTGAACAACTTTTCTCTGTCACCATATGGTCCCTTCTTGTTGTCATTTAATTCTCATTTCATGTCACCTTCACCCAATCTCTGCCAGTCTATCTTATCTCCTTACACGTTCCTTATTGTGCTAATTGCCATCTCAAAGATCTGAACTCTTCTGAGACGTTCTGTCTCGTCCACACACGTGAACTGCACAAAGAAAAGTGAGGCAGAGCAGAGGACCTGTGAACAGGAGGGATTAATAAAGGCCATTAGTATCACCTTCTGTGAAGGGAGGGGAAGGGAGCAGGGAGGGGAGGGACCAGGGTGCACCCAAAGATAACAGTTCAAATTAAGGATTGAAATTGGTCAAAAGACATTGCTTCCTCAAAACCCAATTCTGATCAGTCATATAAAAGAGCAAATGGGGAACCTCAATAAGGTTGAAAAGTCCAGCTCCAAAAAGCTTTCAGTGGTTTCTTTGTTTGGGGGACACCTCTCCTCAACCCCATGTTGGGGGATAGAGCTGTTTTTGTCTTCTTTCATTAACTGAAGATAAGCTTTCCTATTTTTTTTAACCCTTTGTTAGTCCTTGAACTTTATTCATCAAAATCTTCTGGACAAGAACCTGATAAAAGGAAACACCTTTTTTTCAAAAGGATGCTGTTCTGTTCTTCATTTTTGTCTCCAGGGACTACAATAGCCTCCAGACGGAGCAGGTGCTCTCTTGTCAATTGAATGTGAGAACGAGAAGGCGCTCTAGCAGACAGTGAGAGGGGGAGGGCTTCACGTTGGGGCGCCTTACATTGGAGCCTGGAATGTTATACAGCAGGAGTCTTTGGAAACCACAGCCAGTGTGTGAACCCAGACTGAGCCGGCACAACCTGGTAACTACACATAAAGGAGGTGGGGTCTAATGCAGAATGTTGGGGTGATTGGAGATATTCCATATTTTCTCTTCAGTGAGAAGAGAAACTGGAGCTGAAAATGATCATGAACAGCAGCTATATTAAGAAGTACAATTCTATACTTCTGTAAAGTATCCAAAGAAGTAAAAGTTATTATAAATGATGAATAATAATAAAAAAAAAATTGTTCTAAACCTCAGTAGTTTTTCAGTTCTTGTATTCTCTGTTAGAAAAAAAAAGTATATAACATTTTGAAGTTTATTTTTTCTTCTTCTGGAAATACTTGTTTAAATGTAAAAAAAAAAAGTTTAAATATAAGTATGCAAGCAGATCACAAAGCTAAACTCTTATTTGCAGTTAAATGTAATGGAAGTGCTTAATTGATAAGCAAGAAAGATAAATTTAAGTAATGATTCTTTAATTGCCAGCTGCATTTTAAAGTTTTTAAATAAAAAGCAGCATATTTAATATAGTGGTGGCCACTTAGGAGCATAGTGTTTCTGTATCTAAGTACATTTATTGATCCACTGACAACTGGTACGTATTCATTATATTATATTAGCACAAGAAACTCACTAAATACCATAGTTCTCATAATGGAAGTAGAAGAAGGGTTAAATACTAAAGTAGTTCATATGTTCATTATCTTTTGGTATAAATTATAAAAAATATTTTATATAGAGTATTTAGATTCATTTTTACTTATTTATAAAATCCTAATGAGAAATTAACCATGGGATTATTTTTTATTCTTTTTAGTTTGTCTTCTGTTGAGAATATCAACTTTTTTGTTTAAAAACAAACTAATCATTAAATATATTTAAAAATTAAGTATTTCAAGAACAATATTGGGAATTTAACTGCAAATTAGTAAGGAAAACTCTACATGTCTGCTTATTGCCTTTTTTCCTTTCTGATATTTAGTTAAAATGTCAATATTTTCCTTTGAAGAAAAAATAGTCAATAAGTATTTTGATGCCTATGGTTTAACAGTAATGTTTATTTTCACCTGTGAACCTTCATTTTATGTGTCATTTTCTTAAATCCTTGTTCTGCTGTAATGTAGACTTGGTAGGAATGAGAATGTTAAAAATTTCTAACTGAGGTAGAAGAGGAAGAGATTTTCACTGACTTTTTAGAATTAGAGGACTTTTCTTGTAATTGTAATGCATATGAATGTGTCTCTTCTTTGACTTCCTTTACACTTTTAATCTTGTTCTCTTCCCTTAATCAAACCTTTTATCTTATTTAATTAATTAACTTATTTATTTATTTATTTATTTATTATAGTACTGGAGATTGAACCCAAGGGCTTTCTACCATTGAGCTACACCTTCATCCCTTTTTAATTTTTATATTGAAACAGGGTCTTGCTAAGTTGCTGAGGCTATCTTCGAACCTGTGATCCTCCTGTCTTAGCCTCCTAAGTACTGGGATTACAGGCATTGGCCACCACAAACAGCTTACCTTGTGTATTTTCCAAGAATGTGGAGGTCTGTGTACCCATACATAGGGAGATGCAGTCCCTCTTCCACTTTCTTCCCCCTTTCCATAGTCTTCTCTCCTTGTTCTTCTTAGCTCGTCTCCCAGGTTTGGGAAGTCTTTGTGCTCTTTATTGTAGTTTTGCTACCAGACATTAGGAAGCCAAGAGGCAAAGCAAAGCTAGCTTATTTGGACCACAGGCCCAAGGCTGGCCACCTTCTGCCCACTGCCAAAAGGCTTACCCCAATGGGTGTACATAAAGCTCAGGCAGCTCGCTCCATAAAGGGAGAAGGACCAAGGCATGTGTCTCATATCTCACGAGTGGAGTGGACACAGCCTGGAACTGGTCTTTCTGACCAGGACTCCAGGGGGGCTGCTAATGGCACCTCCCAGTTCTATCCTGGATCTTGTGGTTATTCTTGGTCTGTTGTTGTATATAGTTTTCACTTTCTTGACCTTGCCTTATTCGAGTGCTTTAAATTGCCTTTTCATGTTGAAAAGGGATTTTCTTGTGTTGTATTTTCTCATAGTAAATAGTCTTGTACTTTTGGTCATGTGAGAGTGGGGTCATTTGTGCCTGCAGACTCCAACCAATCTGCAGAATAGTAACATATGATTAGAATTCCCCCTTTCCATGGGGTTCCAGGATGTTCTTGAGCATTGCCTCTTCAGGAAAGTACAAGGAAGAGAGATCTCAGATGAAAGAGAAGCATCTCATGAGGCATATGTACCTGAAGTTGAGCAGAGAAGCAGCCAAGCATCTTGAAAATACATTGCTTGGCTTAAAACATAAACTTGGGGCATTTAGATAAAGAATGACATGTATTTTATTTTGCATTATAACTCATTAATATGAGGGAGACCATCAAAAAAAGAAAATTTTCACAGGAGAAAAATATTTAAAAAAACTGAGCGTCAAGATGACAAAATAAAAAACTTAAAAGAATCTCAAGAATATCATACATCATAGTCATTATTCTACACTTGGTCAAGTATTGTTGTTTAAATGTTATTACTGTTTCTTTAATAATTGATTTTCTTTCTATGAATATATGAAATAAAATTCAGCTAGAGACTAGTACCATGAGAGCAGAAATCACATTATTAGCCTTTTTTTTTTTTTTTTTTTTTTTTTGTTCCAGCATTGGGTACTCCAAGCAAAGTGCTTGGCCTATAGTATGTAGTCAAATATATTTATGGAGTACATGAACACTCAAAAAAATAAATGAATTTCAAAAGAGCAAGTATTGGGAAGGAGAATATCTTTCTTCCCAGCTCATTAAGATTCTAATGCTATAAATATTCTAACTAGGATAATAGGACACTCTTAGGATGGCCTGTGAAATTTATTACCGAAGATTTTATATCTGGCATCTATCTATTCTATCAGAAAAGCTACACACATATGAATTGCATTGTTTATTTTAGTAATTTAGTCAACATAAACTGCATAAATGTATTTAGTATAAATTGAAATGGCCTGAACCAAGAAAAAGAGTATTCAATAAAACCTTTACCGTTTTTGAGTCAAAGTATGCATGGGTCCCTATTCTGGCTGTCAATCAAGTCAGTGTGTGCCCTTTTGTGACTGATAAATCATTTTAGACTCAAATTATTGATTTCTGAAATTTGTAAGTAAGAACTACTCTTAGATTGTTATACAGTATGATAATTTCATGGGAGAAGGGGATGATTCTTCAACTCAGGATCCACAGGGTCCTTGACTTATGTGATCGGAAAGAATTAGAGCAGTTATCACTGAGAAGTACAGATAGAAATTTCTTTAGGAAACTAAGAAATATGTATTAAAGGGAGAATATGGACCGCCTAAAAAAGTGAGAGAGGCACTTTGGAGGTGCATGCTCTACTTTTATAGGGGAAGTTCATGAAGGGTGAGTAGGAGAGATACCTGAGAATGACTTCACTCTGGTAGTCACAAAGGAGTAATTTCTGGTGATCTGGTCATCCTCAGACGATTTTTCTTTTTCTTCATCTTCATGATTTTTCTTTTTCTTTTTTATTTATTTATTTACTTTTGTACTAGGAATGGAAGCCAGGAAGATTCTACCTCCAAGCTACATGCCGAGACCTTTTTATTTTTTGTTTTGAAACAGGTTCTCAGGAGGTTGTTGAGAGTCTCACTAAATTGCTGAGGTGGATTTCAAACCTGTGATCATCCTGTCTCAGCCTCCCAAGCGCTGGGATTACACGCATGCACCATGATGCTCGCTGAATCTGTCTCAATTATCAATGGATAAGCTGGAAAGTCCCCTAAATTATACATCTTTCAAGATATGATATCTATCTTGCTAACAGTGCACAGGGCGATTATAGTTTTTTTTTTTTTTTTTTTTTTTTTTTTTTTTTTGGTTAACTCTAGAATCCACAGATTTCCCAGGTGTTTGGGAGAGGCAGGCTTGGGAAATAGAGCTGGTTTGGAGAGTAAAGGTATGAGGAACTTTAGCACCAGGTTGTTGTATTAAAGTTTTATTTTACTTCCCCTTTCTGTCTCCTTTTTACCTATTTCTTCTATTCTATATCAATAATACTGATAACAATTAAAAATGACATATACAAATGTGTGTATAATGAACTTAAATAGTCCTATATTTTTTGCTGTTGCATTCCATACTTAAAGCAGAGTTGACTGAGAAATAGTCGGCTTTTAAAGATTCTAATTTTGTAGACATTTCTGTGAATTTCTTGTGTAAGCAGTAAAAGACCTTTAAAAAATAATGATGGTTTGGTTCGATGAATTGCTTTTTCTTTCCTCCAATCATTACTCTTATGAGAACTAGAAAAATGCAGTTCTTGAAAGGTCTAATGTGAAGGATCAGAGATGACATTTAAAAGTAAGAATATAGTTTACAGATCATAATATTATAAATCTGTTTAAAATGCAGTAATAAAAATGAAGAATTACTCTTCAAATGATGGGCCTCAGTAGATCAATTTAAAAAACACTTTAAATGAAGTTCATCAAAGTAAATTTAATATATAAATACATTAAATAAAACTGTTCACCAACTCAAATATTTTCAAATAAAATACATTAAATTAAAAAAAAAAATGCTTAAAATAAATTAAGTAAGCCTGGGATCGTGGCACATGCTTGAAATCCCAGTACTTGGAATGCTGAGACAGGAGGATCACAGGTTCACAGCCAGCCTCAGCAACTTAGTGAAACTGTGTTTCAAAATAAAGAATAAAAAATAGGGGGTATAGCTTGGAAGTAGAATGCCTCTTGGTTCAATTCCCAGCATTTGTCTAGATGTCCCTTTTGTGTGTGTGTGTGTGTGTGTGTGTGTGTGTGTGTGTGTGTGTGTGTAGTACTGGGGGCTGAACTCAGGGACATTTTATCTTTGAGCTACACCCTCAGACCTTTTCTAATCATTTATTTATTTATTTGTTTATTTGTTTATTTATTTATTTATTTATTTATTTATTTATTTATTTATTTTTGTGTGTGTGTGGTATGGGGGATGGAACCCAGGGACCTGGGCTACACCCCCAGACATTTTTTATTTGGAGACAGGGTCTCACTAAGTTGCAGAAGGCCTCATTAAGTTGCTGAAGCTGGCAGTGAATCTTTGATCCTCCTGTCTCAGCCTCTCAAGTACTGGGTTTACAAGCATGCACAACCACGCCAAGCTGTCGTTTTTGTTATTGAAATAGGGTCTCACTAGGCTGCTGAGAGTCTTGCTGTGTTGCTGAGGCTGTCCTTGAACCTGCGATACTCCCGCCTCAACCTCTCAAGTATTGGGATTGCTGGTGTGTGTCACTATGCCCTGCCAGGCTGTAAAATTAATGAGAATTTCTATAATAATGCTCTGGGTGGAGTGCTCTGCGTTGGAAGAAGTCACTGGTCATCAGAGGTTTCTAGTGCTTTCTTCATTTTACAGTGTTTGAATGACATTCTAATTTACTTGTAGAATGAATCTAGAATATGTATGTTTTCGAAAAGGTAATAATTAATTAGATTTTGAGCATTTGAGCCTTATATTCCTAGAAGATGCAAGTATAGAGTCATCTAATACACAATAAGAAAACAAGTTTTGAAGGCTATGAAAAATGTCATAAGAAAAAGTCGGAGATTTTGGAATAAACTACCCATTGTGTACACACGTAGAGTAACTCTACTAATTGAAGTTACTCTCAATTTGCTGTCTTATACTCAGCATGAACTGCTAAATTATTCCTAGTAGGTCATTTTTGTTGTTGTTATTGGATTCTACTTACAAATCTTTTTAACTGGGTATCATATTACAATGTTGAACTTCAACTGAAACTGATGGTTTTGGAAAGCAACAATGGTCAAAAAATCCCCTTAAAATTTTGTGTTTAAAAAATATCTCTGAGCCGGGCGTGGCGCCTCATGCTTGTAATCCTAGTACTTGGGAGGCTGAGACAAGAGTATCACAGGTTCAAGACCAGCCTCAGCTACTTAAGGAGGCCCTCTGCAACTTAGTGAGAACCTGTTTCAAAATAAAGAATAAGCTGGGCGTGGTGGTGCACACTTGTAATCCTAGCATTCGGGAGGCTGAGACCAGAAGATCCGGGTTCTTGGCCAGCCTCTGCTACCTAGTGAGGCACTCTGCAACTTAGTGAGACTCGGTTTCAAAATAAAGAATAAAAAATAGGGCTGGATGTATAGCTAGAAGGTAGAATGCCCCTCAGTTCAAAATAAGGAATAAAAACTTAGGCTGGGAGTGTAGATTGGAAGTAGAATGCCACTGGGTTCTATCCTCAGTACCGCAAAAAAAAAAAAAAAAAAAAAAAAAAAAAAAAAAAAAAAAAAAAAAAAAAAAAAAAAAAAAAAAAAAAAAAATATATATATATATATATATATATATCCATCTGGCATGGGGCACATACCTATATACCTGTCACCCCAGTACTTGGGAGGCAGAGACAAGAAAATAACAGGTTCAAGGTCAGCTTCAGCAACTTAGCAAGTCCCACAGTAACTTAGTGAGAACCTGTTTCAGAATGAAAGCTAAAATAGGGCTGGAGGTATAGCTTGAAGGTAGAATGTCCCTGGGCTCAATCCCCCGTGACACCCACACACTAGCTTCGTACAAACAACCGCCCTCATGTCTTCTGTGATTTTTCTCAAAGTGTTTTGGTCTCTACAAATACTCAGAGAAAAAAAACTAATCCTTTCCAGTATTAGACTGGCTAAATCATACTCTTCCTGAGACCTTTTCATGAATACAGTACATCTCTTCATTTTATATACTTACCAAATAGCTTTGCTATCTTTTATCTTTCTCTCAATAAACCAAACACGGAGGAAAAGGAGCATTTGCTTTATTCGTATTTAAATCCATGATTCCTAACCCAGCTTCACGCACTCAGTGTGAAGAACGATGATTGGAAATAACCGATTAAACAGAACAAAGCCCGATCTACCTTCCATTAACCATCGAGTGAATAATCTAGTTAAAATTTTGTCTGAATAAGATGTTAAGAAAATACCATCAAAATCCTTCATTAAACATCTGAATATTATTTCAGTATGTAAGAAAACTTTCAAATATTTGCTTACAGTTTTTAGTCTACCTACAGGAACTGCAGAACTCCTGACAAAAGCTATATAAACACAATTATATTCTCTGTTTGTCTACATTATATCGTATAAAATGCTGCCGAACAGTTTTGGGCCAAATTTGGAGACTATAACTTGGTATTTCTCAACCTTAATTATATGTTGAATAAATTATGCAAAATTGAATTTCGATATGCAATGGAAACATTTGTTTTATTAGGGTTTGTGATCATCTTGAGAAGTAGAGCAACAATTCTTCAGCTCCTGTTTGGTAACTACTTAGTCTGTGAGGTAGCATAACATAATGGAACTTAGTAGACCTTTTTTCTAAAATTAATTATTTATCAATTTATTTATTGTACTGGTGATTGAATTCAGGGACATCCTATCTCCGAGTTATATCCCCAGTTCTTTTATTTTTTTGAAACAAGGTCTCATTAGGTTGCTTAGAGTCTCACTATGTTTCTGAAGTTGGCCTTGAACATGCAATCCTCCTGTCTCAGATGCCTAAGTACTTGGATTACAGGTGTGCACCACCATGCTCAGGACTTAGCAGGTTTCTTGAACAAAAGTCCTTTAGAGTTTTAGTTCAAAACTCAATTCTTCCATTTACTGATTGGGTGCTTTCTGAAATTTTTGGACTTTTTTTTTTGCCTCTAGATCCTCATTTTTATAATAAGAATATCAGTACTCAAATTGTATGTTTAGTCATTAGAGTAAATAAAACATCATATGCACAGAGCAGAACAAGGACGTGCTACACAGCAATTTTTCTTGTTGTAGTCCTCGATTGGTCTATGGAGATCCTATAATGTGCAAATATTGAAAAAAGCCTAATCTTCATAGACTATATACCCTAAAGTAGGTCTAGACATTAATAGTATTTTTGCGCATTCTACTGCAAAATGCCAACATTTAAAATCACCAAAAGATAATACAGTTCAATAGGAGCTTCTGTTGAGACTTTTTGCAATTCATTGGATTTTAAAAATGTTTCCCTAAGAGCCAGGCATGGTGGCGCACGCTTATAATCCCAGTACTTGGGAGACTGAGGGAGGAGGATCCAGGTTTGCAACCAGCCTCAGCTACTTAGTTAGGCCCTCTGCAACTTAGTGAGACCCTGTTTCAAAATAAAAAATAGGACTGGGGCAGGGGGGAGCCCGGAGGTAGAATGCCCCAGAGTTCAATCTCGAATACCATAGAAAAAAAAATTCCCTAAGGAAAACAGAACTGACATGAGAATTTGACGCAGCAAATGTTCCAGATAGAAGTTGTGCCTTAAGTAAAGTTATGGTAGCGGGAAAGAGAAAAATGAGGACTTAAATGTAAACTTGTGATGGTAGAGGAAAAAGGACAAAAGAACATGGAATTTCATGACAATAGAAAATTAAATAGAGGTCACAAAATGCCATTTTCATAGAGAAGTGTCTCCAGATCAGGTCTCATGTATTTGAATCTGACTTCACTCTATGAAACGGATAAGGAAAGTGGACAGAGGAGATGTTGATACCCTGCTTGCATGGCTATTGCAATGGACCAAGAAAAGTATGGTCCTAATTTGAGGAATTAGGTCACCGTTAATAAATATGGAAAGAAATGAATGGATTGAAGAGATTATGTAGGAAATAAAGTTGATACTTGGTAATGAATTAGATCCAGGGGACAAAGAAGAGGGAACAATCCTAAATCTTGCAGGTAAATATCACCCCTGATTGAAGAAACTCTAGGTTTAATCATTCTTTGTAAATACAAATGTAAGTATTGGATTGATGCCATTTCACCCTTAGGTAGGGAAATCAAAATGCTTTCCTGCCATTTGGAGTTGGAGACATTAGAACAAGTTTTCACACAGAGAATACATTTGCCTTTCTTACTAATGAAGATAAGAAGCTTGGAAAATCACTTATCAAAAGCGAAGTGAAATACAATGGTTTTGATATTTAATAAAAAAATCAACAAAAATACATTAACTATGTAATAAAGGACATTCAAGTATGAATGAAAGCATATGAATGTAAATATCTGCTTCATCCATTAAAGATGGATCTCATCATGATGACCTGCACTCCTGTTTTAGCCTCCTAAATACTGGGGTTACAGACATGCACCACCATGCCAGGTTTAATTCATGTCTTATAACAGTGTTATAGCTAGGAATGTTATTGTATAATTTCAGAGATACAGAAAAAGAAACAAGAATTAAAATATGTTAAAAAAAAAAAACTAGTAGGATCACATTTTCCCTTGGATCTAAGCCTCTGGTTTCAGATCTATTATATTTTTTTTTCTTATGGTATCATACTAAACTAATGAAATAAAGAGGAAATCAAATTCTGTCCATGTGATCATGTTAAGACCATGATTGACGGCTTGTGATCTAGCATATGTATGGCTCTCCTGGGCTTTTGGATGTCTTTAATTCTTCACCACAGTCTCTCAGCTGAACCCAAAATAAGCTGTGTCCTCACAACCTTTCACAATGCAATTTTTCTTGGCAATAACTGTTATTGAGACAGAGTTGATACAGGATGGAATCTGTCTTATGCTATAAAGAAGGCTTAGGATATTCTAAGTAATGTGTAAATCTCATTATTTGTTAACTGAGGCATTGAGTTTAATAAGAATGTAAATATAGATGCCAACAAAGCTTCTCACTTTCTTTTACAGAGAGAAAAAATAAAATCATAAAGATCAATGATCTCTTCTAAGATTGCAGAGCAAGGTGTCAGTCAAAGGAGGATTTGCACTCCGATCTATTTGACTTTATGGATGAATTTGCTTTTACTCTTAACACCATTACAATGGGAACAGAATAGTCTGCAGTCCATCTGTCCTGTGGGCTGTTCTTCACGTGCAGCGTGAATGCCTCATAGATGACTAAACTTGGCAATGCTTAGCACAGGTATTCTCCCATAATGTAGAACTGAGGCTGATGGTAGCTTATTCGAACAAAAATGCAAGATTTGTTATTTTCCAATAGACATAAAGAAAATCTATATTTCCCAGTTATGAACCTTTACGATTTCCCTTGCTTGCATTTTGTTTGAAGTAATAGGCAGGTTGACTTTTATTGTGAATATTAAAAAGAAACAGGATAAATTGGATCTTAAACATTTAATTTCAAGTCGTTCTTCAACATTGATCTTTTATTCAGTACTCTATGAGTACATTTTAGGTTAAAGAGAAATATGTATTTTTTCAGTGCACTGTTTCTTAATAATAATCATACTCTTCAGAGATTAGCTAGGTTCTACGAATCAATATTCATTCTGTCTTTAAACTTTTATTACATTAGATCATTAAGAGTAAACATTCTTCCTAGTCTAGTGTTTTATATGTGTTTAATGTGACATAAATATAAAAGCTGTATTTTTTCATGTATCAATTACAAAAAAAAAATATGTTACAATGGCAGCAGGCCAAATGACTATTAGAAAAGTATTTAGTAATGCTGGCATTGTAAAACAATATTAAAAAAAAGGACCCTATCTCAGCACTTTGAAACTAACTTTGCTTGGCTTCTTTGTGTCTCCCAAATGTCATTTAATTGCCAGTCAAGGGAAATTCGAGAGTGGCCACGTTGCACTTCTTTCCTGTCCTTAAAACTGTCTTGTACATAGTTGCTATTGTCGTTACAATCATTATTAGCATTATTACTCAATGTTCTCAAATAAAGTACTTGATATAAGCACGCACATAATGGCCCGTGATTTTAATCTACCAGGGTAAGGAATACAAATGCAAACTCACTCAAAGCAACACAGCTTATATTTTGTGTTCAAAAATAATCCTGCTGACAGTGTGTGTGCCTGTGATCACAACAGCACCACTGGAGCAAAAGACTTAGGGAGGAACTACAGTTCTTCCCTCAGTACCCTGCTCTCTACCAGCAAAAATAGACAATAATTGATATGAGGAAATCGGTGTCAATGAGGAAAGGGCTAAAGGAGCAGGATTAAATAGCACGGGGACTCTTTCAGAGAAGGACTCTGGTACGCAGAGAAGCTAAGTGATAGGACACTATCGAAGAAGGAGCATTCAACTGGCCAGTAGCACTAACTGGCAGGAACCATTCGCTGGACAGTGGCAGATCACTGTGGCATCGGAGACAGGAAATACATAGATGGTATCAAAGGAAAATTGCTTCCTACCTTACTTCGAAAGGATTTGAAATCTACTAAGGAAGTTTGGCTCAATCACAAGGGGGATGAAAAAGCTATGAACCAGGGGGACATGGTGATGTATGCTTGAGATCCTAGTACTTGGGAAGCTGAGACAGGTGGATCACAGGTTCAAGGCCAGCTTCAGCAATTTAGCAAGACTCTCAGCAGCTTCGCAAGGCTTTGTTTCAAAATAAAACATCAAAAGGGCTGGGGTGTAGACCAAAGGGAGAATGCCCCTGCAAGGTTCAATCCCCTGTACCACAAAAAATCAAAGCAAACAAAACAAAAACAAACACAAAAAAACAATCTCAGAGCCAAAGAATCCAAATTCTTCTATTTTAATAGTTTAAATAACTGATTATTTTCATTTACCACATTTAATAAAAAAAAACAAGAACAAAAATTAATATTCCAATGATTTGATATAACTCATCCTTTTCCAGATTATGGAACTTCAGGGGCAAAATTTGTAGTGAAACTAAAAATATAACACATGTTTGCTTAATATTTATCATGATGAATTTTTATAAAACTGCAGCCATTGTTCTCATTTTCAATCTGTCCTCTGGGGTCTTTTTTTTTTTTTGCGGTACTGGGGATTGAACTAGGGGACATTCTACCTCTGAGCTATACCCTCAGCCCTATTTTTTATTCTTTATTTTGAAACCGAGTCTCACTAAGTTGCGGAGGGCCTCACTAGGTAGCTGAGGCTGTCCGCGAACCCAGATCCTCTGGTCTCAGCCTCCCAAATGCTAGGATTACAAGCGTGTGCCACCACGCCCGGCTCTCTGGGGTCTTTTAATAACACTCATCTTCAGCTCCTTTCCACAGTGAATTCGAGTCCCTATTTTTCTTCCTCCTGTATTTTGCTTTGAGAGCAATTGACATTATGCTTCCTGGCACTCACAGAGGTTGGGCATCACATTGCCATTTCTGCTGCCATTCAAGATATACTGTCCTGGCCAGTTCTGCGCTGAACCTGGGCTCATGTGGTAAAACCAGTCCCCACGCTCATCTTACTACTGAGATCCCTGGAGTCCATGATAAAGCCACATGGTATTCTCTGATCTATCATTCACCCAACATCTCAAAAATTAAGGATTAAGCCTTTGTGTTCTTCCTTTGGATTCAAATTACAAACCTTAAACTTTTGGCTCCCAAAGATGAGCATTCACTATCTAACAAGATGTCCTTGGAAAATAGCTTGAAGATAAAATGTCTGTACCAGTTGAGGGGTTTATAAACAGTTCAAAATTCTATATAAATACTCTTTGGGATTATGATCCAACAGTATTTATTATTATCCTTGATACAGTATAATTACAGCTCTCAATTTAAGTTGTAAGGCATTCCTAGGAAATACAGTGGAAATCTGTCCTGCAATGCCCACATAGCTGATAAAGATATTAATACAAGTATTCGAGTGATAGCAGAAAGAAAGAGAGAGAGAGAGGGAGAGAGGGAGAGGGAGAGAGAGAGAAAGAAGAAAGAGAGAGGAGAGAGAGAGAGAGAGAGAGAGAGAGAGAGAGAGAGAGAAAAGAAAGAATATTGTTTTCTTTATTCTTTAGATTGGATTCTAAATTTTGCATTGTATTCCAGGCCTGATAGGAATCACGCTGTTGATTCTTTTAAGCTATTATAGTAAGTTTCTATTTTTAGCACCCCACTCCAAACCCAAAGCCCCTTGTTTCCCAATGTGACAAAGCACTCCAGTTTTTCACTCTCCCTTCCTATCAAAAGTCATGAGGCAGAAAAAAAAATCTATAGCAGGACGTAGTAGTGTTTCACTCTTGTAATCTCAGTACTTGGGAGGCTGAGGCAGGAGGATTGCAGGTTCGAGACCAGCCTCAGTTACTTAGTGAAACCCTGTTTCAAAATAAAAAATAAAACATAGGACTGGGTGGGGGTGTAACTCAACTCAGAGGTAGAATGCAGTACTGCCAAAAAAAAAAAAAAAAAAAAAAAAATCTAGTAGTGGCTGCAACAGTTTCCAACAAGAGTGGACATTAATGAGGAGCAAGGTTGCTTACTGATACTTGGAAATGTGGAATCAGGTAGATATAAGCTTTGCTCTGCTGACTGGGAAATCAAAAAAGGTGGAAAGCTTTTTGTATGATTTTAGAGCTGGGCTATAATTATGCACATATAGATGTCAGACAGAATAACCCTTGTAAGGAACAATAAATGTCTCTGAATCATTTTATTAACCTTTTTTTATTTGCAATTATTGGAAAAGTGACCTTTCTGAAGCTGGTTAATTCATTTAAGTTATTATAACTCTGAACAATACTTAGGGAAGGGAGTCGTTTTATTACTATAAGATTGTCCTGTTAACAATCAAAACAATTCTCAGGAGAAACTCTGAAAGAATAAATGTCATAACTGGCAGTCTTCTTACGTCCTAATTCTGTTAAGCTGGTACAAAGATTTTTTAAAGGCACCCTCTTATCCTTGTATTGTAGTTTCACAGAATCATAAAATCAGAAGTGACTTTAGAGATAATCTTATTTTCTAATTAGAGGAAATCATATCGAAATAATTTAGCACAAGTCAGTGGGTTGATCTCACAAGCTCAGAAAGCTTCTTAATAACATATCATGCCTGGAATATGAGGTATCCAATTTACCACCTAGTTTTCTCTCTGCTGACTTATATCGCCTTCCTACCATATCAGATTAGGAAATATTTGCTTATTCCTACATGGCAGTGGTGCAGAACACAAGCCCCAGCCTGTTATAGGCTGTGTATCATTGGAAGAGATACATCAAAATCTCATGACTCAATTTCCTTATTAGAAAAAGAAACAACAGTCAAACGCATTACATTATATTTAAAATTTTTAAAAATCAAATTTAGTATATTTTGCATAATTTCTTTATATATCCCCATATATATCTATCAACCCCATATTTTCAAACATTCTTGCCTTTTTATTTCACAATTGTATCACATAAATAAGGCACCATCATCATGTTCTTGTCATAAGACCTGCAAGGTAATATACTTCAGTACCTCTTGTACTTTTAGTTACATTTAAGTGTAGCTTATTATTTGTATTTGGAGCTTTTTTTTTTTTTTTTGTCTTGCCAAATTGAGTTTTTCCCTGATATTTAGAACTCTCTACTATGATCTTTGGAAAATAATTATAATTTTTTTAACAAACTACTTAGAAAAAAAATGATCCAAAGAGTCACACTGGAGCTATGAGTTATTCACTTTTGTTTCTTATAGCTAACTTAAGAGATTTGTACTTTTTATCTGTATATTTCACATATTACATTTATGCTGCAAATGGTGAAATTTAGATAAATTCCCAATTTCTCTGCTTTGGCTCTCTTTGCTTTTGTTAATCCCATGCTCAATTGATACGTGATTTCTCAGCAGTATTTTGTACTTTTGCTAAGTCTTTCCCAGTTTGTATTCATAATGATTTATTTCCAGTTGATAACAACTAAATTCAATCACATATATAATTCAACATTTTACTTCTTCTCCGTACACATACTGTTTGTTATCGATGCCAAAAGTTATATTTATCTATATTTTTTCCATGAACACATTTGACATTAGTTATTTATACTTTTGTGTTTTTAATTCTGTACCACAATTAGAAGTGATTTATGTACTGCTGTTGTGGTATGATCGCATTCCATATTTACCGTTATCAGCCAGAAATTATATAGCAGTCAAATACCTAGAAAAAAAGTCTCATAAATTTGTGTACATTCAAATAAAAACATCAGCGCATGTCTCACATAGAAAAAGCAAACCATAGGCTAATTTATGTGGTTTTGTTTTCTGAAGTTCTTTCTGTACCTATATTATTTATTGACTTCTTTATACTTGTAAGGGTGGCTATTAAAATAGAAGACAAAGAAAAGAGAAGTTTTAATTATTCCTTTTGAGAAATGTGATATACTTGTAAATATTAGTGAGGCTATACATTTTATTAAATGAGATATCACCTATTTGTATCTCTGTTCTCAGCTTAAATATCAATTCCCAAGAAGGCTTAAATGAATTCCATGACTAGTCACCAAATTTTAAGAAAAAACATATCTCCTTCTCTGCGTTTCTGGCATCACATTTCAATACGTATTGGTGGATTATACCACGTGGTAAGAAATGCGGGAGCAGAGATAAATGAAGGTGACTCCATCCTAAGTCACTGAGGGCAGGCGATGTTAGAATCTTTCCTGGAAACTGCTCAAATAACTTCCAGCATCCTTCTAAGTCTACAGTGATTAAAGTGGATGTTGGTTCTCAGAAGGCTGAAGAGAAATCATAGGAAATCTTAAAACCAGTCTCCACATGAAGTAGCACCTGCCTGTGGAATACAATGGTTTCGCCTTCAAAACCTTGCACAAGTCTGTGTAACTTGCTGCTATGTAGTGCTATGTAACCAGACAAACTACACCTGCATAGATAGGTTCTTCCTCAGCCAACTGGACATAGGGGATACCTCTTGCGATATCAATTATATGCTAAGGAAAAGGCCACAGCAAAGCAAAATAGGTGCGATATGAGATTCTGAGTCATTGTTTATGCAATTTACTTGTATTTTCAGAAATTGAGTGGGCAGATTTTGTAAATGCCATCTCCACTATAAGTAGCCTGATTCTAAAGGTTAATATTGATTTAAAGGCTTAAGCTATTGCTCAAAAACAAGTGAATTGGAAAAGAAAAAAAAGAAAACTAGTATTAAAAGTCTTAAGACATGCCACTAAGATCAGAATTGTTGACTCTGAAGGTCTGAGCAGGATACGCTTCAGGAAGTGGTTGCCAAAGCTTGCTTGGAAGTTTCTAGAATTTTCAAAATTCTTTGAGAATCTTCTAGCTACTGTATATCATTCTACAGTGATGAAAAATGTGATTCTTAAGAGACTGTTTAGAAGTTGCTTTGTATTTCTTATTTCCCAGTCTGTGTGGTTGAAAATACAAAGAATAATCTGTCTTTGCTTTCTAAATCTTACTCGCATTTCTGTGATTGGCAAAGTCTAAGCTGGAATCATGTGTACATGAATTCTGGAAAATCAAGTGTCCTGAAAGAGGTAGTAGTGGTTTTGAGTTGCTATCAGGCATTGGTACAATGGGTATCCCTTATATCTATAGCATTATTTTTATGTTCCCATTGTATTGTTTCATTACTAGCAATGAGTACCTAACAATAATGCTAAAAAATCTGTTATAATTGAGAGTCTATAATCCTTTTATTTTTATATCTCTTATAGATTTGAGGAAGTACATACAGACCTTTGCAACACTATTACCTTTTTGAAAAAAAAATGAGAAAACCTGAAGCTTTTAAAATTGAAAACATCATTATGCTCTAAAAAACTTTTCTTAAAGTCATTTTTCAAAAGTGATTATGATAGGATTTTACGATACTTTCCTAAAACCAAAGATATATTAAATCATTTAGACCATTCTACCATGGTTTGAGACTAAGATTTTCTAAAATACATTTCTGTTTATTCACTAAAGAAGGTACTAGTATTTATTTTGCAAAATTATTCAGTGCTAATGACAAAAAATTAAGTAGTAATATTTGACTTTAGAGACTAGAGATAACACAGATTGCAGAATATATTAAAAGTATTTTTCTATCTTGGTAATAATTTCATATAGATTTATCATATATATCAGAAGATGGAAATATTTAATATGATTATGTATTAGTCCATTTTTCAGTCTTCTAACAAAATAGCAAAGTAGAGTAGGTATAATCAAAGAAAAATTGGTTATCTCCCGGTTTAGCAGGCTCAGAGTCCAGACACCATGGTGCTTCATAGCAGATCGAGGATTGAATGGGAGGAAGGATCATAGCTCAAGAAGAAAGACAGAGAGACACTGAGGTCCCATGATCCTTTCTTAGCACACACCCTCAATTGACCTAAGGACTACCCACTGAGCACTTCCACTTAAAGGTACCACAACCTTACAGTATACTTACCCAAAGGACCAAGTCTTCAACATGTGAATGTTTAGGAAGACACATTTAAACCATACTCAAACCATGGTTACTCCTTATTTGACTCTTTGCCCCATTTGAACTACAGAGCAAGACTAATCTACTGTATTCTTTTTAGTACTACTCGTATTTTGTGACAATACTAAGTTTCGCATCTTGGAAGATGGAGAGGAAATAATATTTGATACTGAGCAGGTCTATAGAACTTCTTAAGTGGGAAGGTATATTAAATATTACATAATTCATACTTAAGAATGTGTAGTTGAGAAATTATAAATGATAAAAATACATGTGCTTAAAACAATCTGGGGGTCAGAAGTTGCAATTTTTTTTTTCTGGTTCCATGTTTATCAACTGATATCAATTCATCCCTTTTTGGTGCATGATTGTATTTATCTGCTGTGTTTTTTGTTTTTAATGAATGCATTCAAACGGCAGAACAAAAGGTGTACTTTTGTACTTTCAGTCCATTCTATGCTGCTAATAACATAATACCGCTGACTGGATCAGTTTTAAAGAAGAATGATTCACTTTGCATCTTGGTTCTGTAGGTTCAAGGCTGATGATGGCATGCTGAAAGAGTTCCATAAATTGGATGGCATCTCCTAGCAAGAGATAGAGTAGGCATGGAGATATATTTTATCCCTCAGTCTCTTATTTATTTATTTTTTGGTACTAGGGATTGAAGCCAGGGACACTCTACCTCTGATCTACATCTCTAGCCCTTTTCTTAGATTTTTATTATTTTGAAACGGCCTCACTAAGTTGCTGAGGGTCTTGCTAAAATGCTGAAGCTAGCTTCAATCCTGAAATCCTCCTGTCGCAGCCTCCCAAGAACTGGGATTCCAGGCATGCACCACAATGCTCAACTACTCTCTCCCTCAGTTTATAATGCTACCAGCTTCCAGTTATAGGATCAGATATGATGACCATATCTGATCCTAATCACCTCCTGTGAGTCTCACCTGTAAGCACCAGAGTTGGATTCAGTGTCTACCCACCGAATAACACAAAGTGGGATAAATGTCAGCACAAGATCCATTGGAAGACATATTCAAATCATATCCAAAACATAACAGACATTATTTGCCCCAATTCTATTTATAGTTTTCCAAGTTTATTCTAAAAGTCATCATGTTGCTTATATAGACGTTGAGAAGTTATTTGCCTTCTATTCACCAAATTCGTTTCTCAATGAACATGGAAACAGCTGTATTTTATCTCTACTATAATACTTATGTTTCTAGTACTCAGACATAAGAAAAGTTATTTCAAGTTTCCTCTGGCAGTTAGCTCAGAGGCATTTGGTTCACCTGTAGCCAGTGGAAGCTGAATGAACTCCTCAGTGATTTCCAGGCCTGGCCTTAAAATACCCTACACAATACTCCAATCAATTTCCCTCCTCCCTGAGGCTAAGCTACATAGACCAAATTCTGTAACAGCAAAATGGAGACAGCTTTGGTCTAAGATTGGAGGAAAGCAGCCCAGGAGAACCCTGCTAGACTGTAATCTGCTTAAGAAATAAGCTTTTAATGTATTGAGCCTTTGTTATTTCAGCATTTGTGTGTTATCATACATAGCCTATCAAAATCAGTGTAAGAAAAAAAGGAGGATAAGAAACTTTCACAGCATTCTTTGCCAGACTTATAAATATTATGCCTGGAGAAATATTTTATTGTTCCTTCACCTTATTGAGGAAATTTAAGTTTCCAGGAAAGTCTGAGAAAGGAAGAGGGAAGCAGATTTTTACTGATGTTAAAAGTACATTAATTTGCAACCAGTTGACAAAAAGATGTCACATTATCTTGGAAATTTTGTAATTTTGAAATGTAAGATTACTTTGGCAGAAAGCATTCCATTCTAGAATAGACACAACTAACTTGTTAGGAATTTATTCTGGTAAACTTGAAATATCACAATATTTTTTCCAATCTTGTATTTATTTATTTTTCTTTTATAATTAGAAGTGATATGCTGACCTTAATAACTAAATGATACACATGAATTAAAAGCATTTGGATTTACTAGTAACAAAATAGATACAGTTCATGAAAGATGTCATTTAAAAATATTGAGTTTATACTTTATTAGCAATAGACTTCCTCCAATTTCATAATGCATTCTTGTAATGATATCAAAACATCATTAAAATATAGCCATTTCCAAAAGGTCAGCATTTAAAAAATAATATACAGTGACATATTTGCCATATAAATTAAGTCATGACAAAACAACAGAAGCTCATTCCCAGGCCATGTCTTCAAACCTTATCTAAAATGAGAATTTTCCCCTGTGATTTAATACAGATAGACAAACTTTTTCTTAAGAATAACCCAAAATCCTATAATCTGTTGTCAAATAGTAAAAAGAGATAATCACATGGCAATATGATAAAACATTTAATAATGGTCTAAATAAACTTTTCTTTAAGAATAAACTTATTGAGAGTCAAATGTGATTAGTCTGTAGATCTTATATATATATGATCTAATTTTCCATACAAAATCTATTGCTGATAAAAGGATAATAGTTGTCAATGCAGAACTACTGGAGTTCTCCTCAAACCCAAAAGAATAGAAACCAAACTACCAGAGTAATGTATGTGTATCTATGTTTAATTATCTCAACTATTTCATTATAATGATGAAACATTGACTAATACACTGGTAATGCCACGTAGTAAGCTGAATGCTGACTTAGAAAGAGAAATGCTGTGTACTTTCAGTTTCCCAAAGTTGACCACTTTGAATTCTCTGTCAAGAAACCTAGTAGTATATATTTAAATATACATTCTAAGCCAGGCATGGTGTCATATATCTCTAATCCCAGTACTTGGGAGGCAGAGACAGGATTGCAGGTTCTGGAGCATAGCCACATCAAGTAGTGAGACTCTCATCAATCTAGAGAGACCCTTTTTCCAAATAAAAATAAAATAGGACTGGATGTGTAGCCTAGAGGTAGAATGTCCTTGAGCTCAATTCTCAGTGACACACACACAATTTCCTCAATTGTGTGTGTATTCACGATAAACAATGTACAAGGGTTTTTTTTTTGTTTGTTTGTTTTTTGTTTGTTTGTTGTTGTTGTTGTTTTTCTTTACATATTTGGCAGAGCTATCTATAAACCAAGCATCACTTCTTTAGGTTTCTGATTGTTTTATCCTCTTTCTCACTTTATGGGAGACTCTCAATAACTCTTTAAGTATCTTTAAGATTCCTGGTTTAGTAAAGAAATTCCCATAATCAAAAGAAAAACTTCCACAAGAATGGGAAAAAGCAAGATTGCTGGTTTATAGTACATAAGGTACTTAAACGAGTTTTAATTTTTAATTTTGAACAGGACTCATAGACCCTCCAGTGGTTTATAAGAATAGAAAATATCCTTTTATGGTGTTCTGTGGTCCTGGTTCTGCAAAACCTCAAGAGAAAGGTTTAGTTTTATAGCATCTTATAAAGACTCAGAGAAGTTTTGAGCATGCATGTAATATCATATTTGTTGTGTGTGTGTGTGTATCTAAAATCTGAAGGACCATTATAAATTATAATGTAGAATATAAGGGGATGCAAAAGTCAGAAGATATCTAGTTGAATTATGCAGATGGTCTTTTAAATGGCTTCATGAGTATAACTGTTCTTTTACCCTAGACTAGCACACTTTTTTTTTTTTTTTTTTAATACTTTCCTGCTGGGTGTTCAAGAACAAGTAGTTAGCCCAATCTTGAGCAAACACAAATTTTTATAAAATATTTGCTGTTAAGTTCAGTCAGGCTGCCTAGAGTTACTCTTAGAAACTTTGTGGGGGCTTTTCTTCTACCAACTGTGCCATCTGCCAGGATGGGCTATGGGTCTTTCTGACCCTGTGGTTTCCCTTGAAGCTTAGGAGACATTTCCTCCTTCACTGACCCTCTTTTTTGCAGAGTATATGCTGGTGGCTCTCAGTTCCTGGGTCTTCCATGATACCCACTTTTAAGGATATAAGATGACTTACCAGAGTTCCAGGGGCTTTACTGAGGTCTTCCTCTGGTTCTTATTTGACCTTAGAGGGCGAGGGCCAAAATAGTGGCTGTTCTCTCCTTTCCAATTTTATTTCCTGATTTTTGTCCAAATTTCATTTACTAAATATCCAGAAGGTAAGTTTCACCAGTCCTTTTTAATTAATAGGGGGCAATATTCTAGCCTGGTTTCTAGGTAATGGCTATCAAAATACTGTTTAGGTTATTCCATTAGAAGTTGTACATCTGTAATGTTAACAGATAACAAAATGATATACAAGAAAAGTGCAAAACAAAAACTATCAAAGAAAAAGCAAATCCTGCCAGGCGTGGTGGCGCACACTTGTAATCCCAGCATTCGGGAGGCTGAGACCGGAGGATCTGGGTTCGAGGCCAGCCTCAGCTACCTAGTGAGGCCCTCCACAACTTAGCGAGACCCGGTTTCAAAATAAAGAATAAAAAATAGGACTGGGGGTATAGCACGGAGGTAGAATGCCCCTGAGTTCAATCCCCAGTACCGCAAAAAACAAATCCAGTTTTTTATGATAATTCTGACAGTATTTGATGATATAGACAAATAACTATTTAAATATATATATGTATATATATATATATACATATATATATATATATACACATATCAAACCTTGTTATATACAAGGAAGGCTCTCGACCACTTAGTGAGACCCTGTTTTAAAATAAAAAATAAAAAGAGCTGGGTGTAGTTCAGAGGTAAAATGTCCCTGAGTTCAATCCCCAGTGCAACAACAAAAAAATACAAAAATAAATAAATAAATAGAAAAAAAACACTTTGAACAGAACTGAAGTTAAGCATTTATTTATATCTACTAAAGTGTTCCTTATCTTCATTGCAATGTTTTTTATCTTTTTAGTACAGCATTTGTTTCCTTTTCTTCCAATTTGGTTTGTAAATATATGGCATCTGTAGTAGCTACTGTTGTCCATATCTCCTGTTGTCTTTATATCAAAACATGCCCTAAGATCTAATCACCCAGTTCATCAAAACAGAAAGAAAATTCTTAGTAAATTAGTTCAATCATATGGTAAAATGTTAACTTATTCATGGCTTGACACACTTACACTTAAGTTTGCACCTTGCTGGTTCTGGTTTTCTGTATCATATATTATGCTTTCAACATTGACTGACTGACTGCAGAGACATTTTTAAAAGAAACTGTTTTTCTAGAGCAATTCAGCCAATGCTAAGACAGAGAAACATTCTTTTATTCCATCTGAAGCAAGGAAATGATTTCTACATATTCCTTGGTTTTCTCTCCATCTAGAAGAATTACTAACTTTTCAAATTCAAACATACACACATCAAAATAAGTTTCAGGCAGTATAACATTAAATATAATATATTAAGAAATATTTGTTTTTCCTCTGATGTTTTTTCCTTGAATCTTTGAAATGAAAAGGAAAAGGTTATAATTAAACTGCATTTATTGAACACCAACATATGCTAATTCTGAATTTATTCCCATTGCATCCTAATTAAAATACTTCTTTTATCTTCAAAGGGATAAGAAATCAGAGAAAAGGAAAGAGTAATAAAATATTGAAAACATCATATTGGCATTCTATTGAATTATTTTTAATGCAAAGAGGAATAGTTAATGATAATGAATGTTGAAGAAGAAAATACTACATTCTATAAATTTTTTCTTCATGTTTTATTTTCTGCTTGGTGAATCTCCTTACTGGTTTGTAATTCTTGGATTTTTAATGCAGATGGATTCAGCTGGCTATTATGTAAGTCTTTTCTGCTGTGATGGTAACAATAGAGAAAGGCATAGTTTGCTAAAAAAAAGAAAATCTATGACAAGAATCTGAGGTATATTTGCAAATTCATCATTGATAACAGAGTCAACGGATGAATAGTCATGATATAATTAACAGTGGTTGATTTTCATTAGTACCTATTTGAGTTAATAGTAATAAAAAAGTTACACGGAGATCACTAGGAGAGGGAGACAATTCATAGGTGGTTTTAGAAGCAAACTGATGTAGTACAGATTTGCACACTGAATGCAGTGAAAATTTGATATCCATGAAATCCTTCCAATTTGTTTTTTGGACAAAAATCTTGTGCTACATTCAAGTGACATTGGTCCAACACATTTTAGTTTTTCAGTTATTTTTAATTTGTAATTTCAAGAAGCAGAATATTTTAGGATAATGAATTACAGTGAGCAAGAAAACCAGATTGTGATGAGGAGGCTTTTGTAGCGGATGTCAGGCCCTTGGTGATCACTGGGTTTGGAGTTATTTCTCATCAGTGACCATGTTTGTCCCACATAAGGAACTCCTTTGATCTGCTGAAGGCCCAGCATAACTTAATTGCATTTGTCTTATTTGAAGGATATTATCTACCAGTCTCACTGTGTATGGCATCCCACATGACGCTTTAGAAGATTTTTCCTTTCTCAATTATAATATCAACTAACTGATAATTTCCTCTATGGTCCCCTGTCATTGATGCAAGAAATAGTATTCAACACTTACCCAGTGATTTTAATTTTTAATGAGGGCAAGTGAGAGACCCCATTATTAAACAAAATTACACTGAAATATGATGACAGTTTATCAATCCGTACCTCTTTCTCTCTTTTCATTTCCTTTCCAGGGATCTGATGTCATCTCTCAATACAAATCAGCTCTGAATGGCAAGGTGATTGCATAATGGACTTGCTTTGGTTGTTTTGTTTTCTTGGTTAATTGCTTTGAAATACTGCTAATGCATTCTGCATGTTCCTCATTCGCAAATGTATTCTATTAACATTGCTTGCAGATTGTGTATTCTCTAGATATTGTGTCTATTGCTTTGGAAGAAATAAAGAGCAAAATCACTAAACAAAAGATTCTCTGGAATCCTGTTTTCCTTTTCCTGAGACAAAAATTCTAGGTATTTTTTATCAGATAGGTAAAATGCAAGTAGCTCGGTGGGTTTAAAGTAAGATGTTAAAAACAAATAAAAAATATGAGTTATAGGATAATGAGAAATATCAGAAAATTTAATTTATTATTGATATTTCTCCATCTCAGAGGCTATCAGAAATAATGTTGCACTCTGGAATACACCAAAACCTTTCCTCTTGATACTTTCTCTGAAAGAAATTTTTGCAACATATGTGAGAATGAAGATCCATAGTTTTGACTTTATTTTAGGTGTTTATTATATGAATTCTACTTTTTCTTTTACTCTATGAAGTTAGAAAAGTTCAGAGGTTATTGGAAGACTCATTTTTTTAATATTAGTTGTAGGTATGTTAAATGTTCAGAGCTACTTAGAACTCAGTAATAGTATCTTGGTTAATGCAAGATAATACACTCCATAAACTTCCCCATGACAACTGGATGATATGTTGGAAACTGGAATCAAATTTAACATGTCTTGACATTATGAAAATAAAACTAGTCATTAAAAAAACAGTTTCAGAAGGAAAGTAACAAGCTATTTCAGGTCTCTGATTTACAAGATGCTACAAAAAAAAACTGTGGTAAAAATGGTAGAAAATGAGAACAGATTATTCAAAGCAAAAATAAATGAATAAAAAATTATATATTTATTATTTATTATTTATTGAAAATAAAGTATGTAACATAAGAAAAGTTGGAAGGTATTGAAATTAATGTTTTCAATTATCAACTCTTTTGAGGGTATTCAAGCTAATGCTTCCAATTATCAACTAAAACCAATTTGCTTTGAATAAAGGATCAAATCATCTTACTCTTATTTATATCCAGTACAAAGTTTTACATTTATCCATTTTGTTGGTTTAAAAGTTGGCAAATTAAAATATTGTCTGAGGGTGACAAATTGTACATCTGGATTCAGAAGAGAGGAATACAGTAATATTGCTCTGCAGATTGGGATATTCTATTTTTAATCTCTGTTTATAACATTTTGATTTTCCCTCTAAGATCTGCAGTACGTGAATTACAAATACACCATACCTACACTTCCATTGAGCAAGTCAAATATCTATACCTCTAGCCATCTTTCCTGCCAAGCAAAGGAAACTACTAGCCTGGCATGGTGGTGCCGAGACAGGAGACCAGGAGACGTGCAGATCTGAGGCCAGACTCAGTAATCTGGCAGGCCTCTAGGCCATCTAGCGAGGCCCCGATTCAAAAAAGTGAAAAATGAAGTAGGAGTGGAGTTGTAGTTTGGGGTAGAATGCATCTGGGTTCAATCCCTAGTACAAAAATCAACCAAACATAAAACAAAAAATAGGAAACTCCTAAGAGAATTTCATAGATATCTGTCTACTGATTATAATCGTTTTCCTGAAGTTGCTTGGTACTTCTCCTGAACATTGCTGTCTTGGACATAGTTCCCATTCAAATCCTACCAGCTTAATTGACCTGTAAGCAGGGACTATGCATTTTCTTCATCCATTAATGAATATTACTAAACTTAATGTTACAGGCATGGATTTCGAAATGAGGGCAATTATAGATGGATTTTCTGATGGAATTATGAAAAATTTGCTCAAAGAATTTATCGGTGCCTAAGTATCAGCCAACATTGCGGTTCTTACTTTCTGTTCCAGTTTATAGCCTGTCAGTACTGACTGTTTAGTACTGACCTCATATATATTAACTTTATTAAGCTGCTTTTGTGTATACTCTAGTACACATAATGAATTATATTTTGATGTGTCAGACTTCTGTTCACAGCAGAGTTTATTTATTTATTGTTTTTCCACAATAAACCTTCAGAAGATTTCTGATTTATTTCACTTCCAGGATCAGCTGCTCGCTATCGACGATCTATTTGTTTCAAACTACTCTGAGTACTTTAGGCTTCTGTGGATTGTGGTAACTACCACCCCCTGGGGTCTTGTGATATTTATTACACTGTGACTTCCTAGTGTTCTAAGAACTTACGATGTCATATGACTTAGGACACCTGTTTTGGGTTTGCGTTAGAAGGAAACACTTTAGACCCAGAGAGTGCATATCCAAAATATAAAGGCAGCAAATAGTGTTATGCATTTAAGGAAGTCAAGGTGGCTCTCTACTTATATATTACATCATTATATTAGTATATGTAAGAGTGTTGAGACAGAATGCTGGAGAATAAATAAAAGCAGCTCATGAAAATCTTCAGGTGCTATACTTACGAGGGTTCAAAGTTCTCAAACATTAAGATCATATATGAATGTTTTTAATACCAAGAATATTGTTCTTTTTGATAGAGGAAATACCATTTATGAAATGCTATTGTTTCTTCAATTTTTACCAACAATAACCATTCACCTATGTCCAAAGTTTATAAATTAATATATTTTTGCTTTTACGTAAAGCAAACATACCTTATAATATTAATGAGCCTTTTGCCCTCCACTGAAGAAAATCTTTAAAAATTGAGACTGATAATATTAAATGTTCAGTGCAAAATGGATATCTCTTCTAAAAACATCTTTTTGGAGCAGAATATTTTGTGTGTAAAGGATTTTATTACTCATTAACTATAATTCAGTAAAATCTAAGTGAGCTTTTATTTTAACATTCATAGCATATGGTGGGTGCATTTTGAATGTACATCAAGAATAGCAATTATGGAATTGCCTACACAGTAACTATAGTGGGGGAAAAAAAAGGATAGTCAAATTCACTAAACCATTGTTTATTTTGAAAATAGCCAATTACTATTGCTTGACTGACAGTCATTTTCATATAATTAGCTGCTCAATTAAGCACAATGTGTTTTTATTCAAATTGGTTCCATGTACAAGAGCAGCAGAAGCAATACATTTCAGGAAGACAGAATATAGCCTGTAATAGATCGTGAGAACTGCAATTTAGGTTAATACTTAGGATTCGTGATTTACACTGACTTAAGTGCCTTGTTTTATGACACTCTATTTCCATAACTTTGTATCTTAGAAAAATGCTGAATGGTTTGCTATCTTCTATATTACTGCATCAGCTATATTAAGCCGGAAGCATATTTCAAAGACTAGTTATGCTGAACATGATTCGTAAGATTTGCCTCCCATCTGTGTTTTAGTAAATTCACTTTTGACTTAATATTTCCAATAGACTTTGCTTTAATTTACCAACTCAAAGTGTCTTAAATAGAATGTTTTGTTAAGAACACTAACATTTAAATAAAATTTCCATTTGATTAAAGGCTCCCAGTACGTTAGAGGTTGTGCTGATATGTGGGCCCAAGCATCATTAGTTTACTCTGTTCCTGATTACAAGTGCAGCTATAAATGGAATGGAATGAAATAAATATGGAAGATTACCAATTGCTGTTTGCATCCAACTATGTGCTTAAAGATGTTTTCATTTATTATCAAATTATTACATCCTGCCAACATTTGAGATGGGATGCAATGATACACAAATCAGAGGATTTATCACCAAGAGGCAAGCGGGCTGCCTCCCCTGGTTACAGAGCATGCTCATGTACATTAGGAACCCAATATGATTATCAAACTTCATCTATTTCGAGTGGGAATTTTTTGCATCTTATCATTGCCTCCGTCTGTGCTTCCTGTTATGTGATTGAAGATCATAAACACAAGTTTTCAAGTAACAGTACAATTGTAATAGCTTGTACAAGTTTTTCCAGGTGGTACACTTTTATTTGGTTTACCTTCCCTGTCTTCCAGTTTCACAGCTATTAACATCATTGTCACATTTTCAATTCTATTTAGCAGTAGCTAAGTATTAGCTTATTCTGTGATGTAATATAATTTCTCTTATTTTTGAAATTTATTGTCATAATGCAAACATCATTTTTCTTTACATACACCAACAATTAGAGACATTTCAATTGACTTAAAGTGAATTCAAGGTTGTATATTAGTAGTTTCTAAGCAATTCTAGCTGGTCTTCAAGGTACATTTGTGTGTGTGTGTGTGTGCGCGCGTGTGTGAGTGTATGTGTGTGTGTGTGTGTGTGGTAATGGGGACTGAACCCAGGTGTGTTCTACCTCTGAGTTATATCCTCAGCCTATTTATTTATTTATTCATTTATTTATTTAGAAACCATGTTTTACTAAGTTGTCTGTCATGCGCTGGCTGGAATTAGAGGCACGAGCCCTCACACTTGCCTTAAGGTACATTTTTATAATAAAGATGATCTGATTGCATTTATTCTATGTTATGTCATAAATGGATTCTACAATATTCTCAGTGTTTGCAAGCTTCTTGTTGTTCTTATTGGATCTACAGTATATATATTGTAACAATAGCTTCCCTAATCACTTTATTTCAGAATGATTCTACTCATTATGGAATTGTTTTATAATACTTTGTATGAAGCATATAGCAGTTCATATCTATTGGGTAGATTCTAAGTACTTTGCATATAATAATAAAATTAACACTCAATCTGCGTTATACTGCAAAATTTATTCCCATTGTTTCTTTCTTTTTTTTTTTTTTTTTGGTACTGGGGATTGAACTCAGGGACATTCTACCTCCAAGCTATGCCCCCAGCCCTATTTTTTATTCTTTATTTTGAAACAGGGTCTCTCTAAGTTGCGGAGTGCCTCACTAGGTCGCTGAGGCTGGCCGCGAACCTGGATCCACTGGTCTCAGCCTCCCAAATGCTGGGATTACAAGCGTGCGCCACCACGCCAGGCCCCATTGTTTCTTTTCTAGTTTGTAAATACATCTTTTTCCTTTCTGCCATGTCATTGTGAGAAGCAGACAATTGTCACTTTAATTCTTCAGTTTTCCTCTGCTGGTCACCACTTTTATGTGTGATTCACTTAAGTATTTAAATGCATTTGCTCTTAAATATTTGAGAATCCTAATATTTAGAAAAATTGGATTTTTGTGGCTTTAAAAGATCCTGATCTGATTTACTCAAGGAAATAAGGCAAATTAAACTTTTAAACTTATAGGGGTACTAACAAAAAATACAGAAAATATTAAATAACATACCAACAACTTGTCCTTGAAAATAGTTCACAAAATAGTGCAAATTTTATGCACACTTGGTTAACCTCATGCAAATTATTCAAATAACTCCTTATCAATACATAGTTTAATTGTGTATATTTTTGATGTATTACTCAAAAAGACAAGATAAATTTCTGAATGTCTGCATATATATACATATATATATGCCTGCATATACATAAATACATGTATAATATATATGTATATAGACATTGATTTAGATATAGATGTAAATATAGATATGAATAGAGAAGTGATAATATGTAAATTTTCATAATATAAACAATTTATATATGTATACATATAAATATATACACACATTGGTATAATATGAATATAAAATAAATAATTTACCATGTTAGAGGTAATAGAGTTTCCTTTTCCTCTTAAAAAGAGATTAGTTTAAAAAGAGTCATTGCTAAATAAGATTACAGCGAGTACATTAGATGTTAGCTCATTAGTATGACTTAATTAACTAAATATGTTTTAAATGTTTGTCATTACTAAGGAATCTGTGTACTAATTTCTGAACACAATGATAAACAACATTTTAATAATTTGAGTAATTAAAAGATTGTTCTACATTTTAGTCAACTCCATGAAGAAGTATGAATTTCAACACCGTTTTGAAACAATTTTATTTTAGGAGATATGGCAAGCAATTATTTGAGAAAATGTGCTAATCATGTTTGATACCTAAAAAGTCACACAAGTGATCTTTCAAGCTCTTAGTAAATATTACATTTTTGTAAGCACTCTAGATAATTACTTTTGGTTATAAAATGCATTTTAATCCATTTTTATTATGCCAATTATTTAACATTTTTGTAACTTATGCCAAATGAGTAATAGTAAGACATAATTCAGTCTTTAACATAACAATGAATGATGAATTCCTAGTATTCTTTTCACCTTTGTAGTGTAAATCATTTATTTCTTTATTGATTCATTTATTTTTACCTTTCATACATCACAAGTAAATTATTATTTTTATATAATTTGTATTAATGTGACACAATTTTAGCATTATTTTCAGTGCAAATTCTTAAAAATTCTTTATTAGAAATAATTTATCAGAGTCAAACCTGGTGGCACACACCTGTAATACCAGTACTTGGGAGGCTGAGACAGGAGGATTGCAGGTTTAAGGACAGCTTCAGCAAGTAGTAAGATACTTATCAACCTAGCAAGACCCTGTTTCTTTTTTTTTTTTTTTGTGGTACTGGGGATAGAATCCAGGGGCATTCTACCTCTGAGCTACACCCTCATCCCTATTTTTTATTCTTTCTTTTGAAACAGAGCCTCACTAAGTAGCTGAGGCTGGCTGCGGACCCGGATCCTCCTGTCTCAGTCTCCCAAGTACTGGGATTACAAGTTTGTGCCATCACTCCTAGCTTAAGACCCTGTTTCAAAACAAAAATAACAAGGGCTGGGAGTATAGCAATATCTCATCTGCTTTATTAACTTCCTCATTCACCCTGAAGTAGTTACTTATAAAAAAAGGAAAATATTATAGAAGAGAATGAGAAATTACAAAATATAACCCCGATTGTCTCTTTTGAAAACATAAATAAATTTCATTGCTATTTTATCAAAATTATTTCAGTGTGTGTGTGTGTGTGTGTGTGTGTGTGTGTGTGTGTGTGTGTGTATGGTACTGAGGACTGAACCAGAGGTGTTCTACATCTGAGCTACACCCCAACCATATTTTATTTTATTTTCAAACAGGGTCTTACTAACTTACCATGCACTGGCCTTAAACCTGCACTCCTCCCATCTCAGACTCCCAAGTTTTGGGATTACAGTCATGTGCCACCGTGCCCAGAGATTGTTTCAGTTACCAATAGCTGCTAATAAACTACTCTAAAGCTTTGGGCTCTTTAATAATTTATTATTTCTCATGATTTTATAGACCAGTCTGGTATTTTTTCTGTTGCTTTCACCTGGATGTTTTTATTTATCCACAAGCAGCTGATGGTTAGGCTAGAAGCAAGGCTTTGCTGGATCTGCTTGGGTGGCAGCCTGTGTTTCTCTATTTTTCTCTTTCATCTTCTTTCTGTCTCTCGGGTCTCCAACCTTGGAATATTTCATAGTAGGGCACACACATGTTGCAAGGACGCATTTGTCAAGATTGCAAAATTGTTGGAGAGCTAGGCTATAAAACCCAACCTCACCTTCACATCACTACTGGAAAATGCAAAAGTCATAACAATAAGCGAGATTCAAGGGGCATTTTTAGAAGATCTGCAAAAACATGGAGGCACTGGTGGCCATGTTTGGATATTCTTATATTAGTATCTCATCTGAACTTTTACTTTGCTTATACATCTTAAGATTGGAAGCTCAAGAAGAGATTCCCGTAACCCTAGCCTATGGTGTATCTTTTCTGGAAAACTTGGAATCAAGGAAATAGTACTGGCTTCTCATTAATATTCTACGAGGCTTTATGGGCCTCATTTCCAATGATGAAGTCTCTAAGTTATTCAGACTATCAGTCATCATGTCCCAGTTTATTTTCTCCACCCCATATTAATTTCTTATTTTTCTAAGAAATATCACATCTTTCAGCTCACAAACACACACACGTGCACATACACACACACACACACACACACACACACACACACACACACCTGCATATGTGTACAGTTCTTTATTCTCTAGCAAACCCTACTTTATTAAAAATTTTTTGTTTCAGAGTTGAATATATATGATTCTTTCACACAGATTTCCTGACTTCCCCTTTTTTTGATACTGGAGATTGAACCCAGGAGAGTTCTACCTTTGAGCTACACCCTCAGCTCTATCTTATTTTATTATTTTTTTTTTATTTTGAAACAAGGTCTCACTAAATTGCAGAGGGCCTTGCTAAGCAGCTGAGGCTGGCCGTGAACCTGTGATCTTCCTGTCTCAGCCTCCCAAGGACTGGGACTCCAAGCGTGAGCTACCACACCTGGCAACTTCCCTCTCTTACTACTTTTCCACTTGGACTACAGAAGAATCTGCAGAATACACCAGTCACTACTCTTTCACTTACTCCATTGTGCTTTTTAAAACTATAAAACACCATTGTATATCTCTCCTTCCTTCACTGTCTCTGTCCCATTTGTTTATAAGAATTTAGCTTTATTTATCATAAAATTCTTAATCTAACATCTACAAACTAGACAACTAATAAGTGATTAAAGTAAGAATTTCATTTGTAATTTTAAATGCTGTTAGGTTTAAGTTCTATTTTAATCAATTATGTTATAGAAAAATATTTTGTTCAGTAAGAAAATACTGGATCATTTTCCAATCTTGATAATGCTATTTGTGAGAAAAATGAGTTTAACCAATTAGTTACTCCAAATAAATTGGATTGCTTTATCCTAGTCATCGTGAGTAATCAATAAATATTTTTTGTTGGTAGTGACCTTTATTTAAGTCTATCTTGGAATTTACAATGCAGCTCATTTAAAAGAAAACTATATTATGTTTGTGATAATACAAGCTTTTTTAGTGGCAAAAGTAGCAAATGTTAATTATATGATTCAGCATATTAATTCATCTCTACTAGTCTGATGGCCAGGCAATTACATTGTTTATACAAGTATGACAGCTTAAATAAGATGATACAGATAATGATGCAATAAATTAGAGTATGCAAAATAAGTCCATGCATGTTTATAAGTTTTTGGAATAAATAATCAAAACATGTTTATTATACCCATAAACATTCTAACATCATAACTACAATGTGAGTAATAGAAAATAAAATAAAACATATGGAAATTTTGAATAGTTTTACATTCATTAGGTTAATTTAAATATTTAGTTCAGGAATAATTTTTTTTTTTTTTTTTGCGGTACTGGGGATTGAACTCAGGGGCATTCTACCTCCGAGCTACACCCCCAGACCTATTTTTTATTCTTTATTTTGAAACAGGGTCTCACTAAGTTGCGGAGTGCCTCACTAGGTAGCTGAGGCTGGCTGGGAACCCAGATCCTCTGGTCTTAGCCTCCCGAATGCTGGTATTACAAATATGCACCACAATGCCCAGCAGGAATAATAATTTTTAATAAAATAAATTATTACCTTTTGCTGAATTTCTTCTCTATACTAATTTATCAGGATGACTATCATATATTTTAATATGCATTCAACTCTATTTATTTCAATATATTTCAGCAAAATTTTCTCATTCTTACAAAAGCAATGTGATATAAACTGTTCTGAGCTAAAACTTGTATCATTTGCCCACATTCTGGAGCTAGGCCTATGTATTTTGCATTTTTCAGTCAGAAACAAGATAAATATTTGCAGAATATGTATAAGGGAGAGAGGTTCACTACAACACCACACTTTACTGTAAGAGAGTTCTAAGCTCCTCTGTGGGAATGAGCGGAGGACGCCTTCCTGCTTAACCTGTGCTTATGAGGCCTTTGCAGTGTCCTCATGATGCTTTTATTCTCTGTCCTCCATTGAAATAGCAAAAATATACAAATAGATCTTCAGAAGCAAAATTCCAGGGAATCTTGGAGATACCCTTTGGAGATACGTGCAAACACTTCCTGTCATACACAGTTTGGCAAGTATATTGAAGTGCATGATGAAGGCAAATTGGATTTTCTAGGTTAAAACAGCATAGAATGGTGTAAAGGGCTGAAATATGTTCCCCAAGATGAATATATAGAAGCTCTTAACTCCTAACGCCTCTGGATACAACCATATCTGGCCACAGGTCCTTTAAATAGGTGGTTACATTTAAATGAAGCCTTCAGAGTTGACCGCTGCCCTATCTGATTGGTATTCTGTGTGTGGGGGTGGAGGGTACTGGTGATTGAACCCAGGGTGGGAGTTGTCCTACCTCTGAACTATACCCCCTGCTCTATTTTATTTTTATTTTGAAACAAGATACCACTGAGTTGCTGAGGCGGGTCTCAACTCTTTGATTCTCCTCTTTCAGCCTCCCAAATAATGAAATTATAGGCATGCACCACCATGCTGACTGCTGTTCTTATAAGAAGACTAGGGCATGCAGAGGGATACCAAGGACATCCTTGCACAGAGGAAAGACCATCCTCACCAAGTACATGAGGAAAGTGCTGCCATTTACAAGCCAAGAAGAGCAAAGGAGCCTCAAGAGAATTCACATCTGTAGAAATCTTGATCTTACGCTTTCACCTTCCAGGACTGTAAGAGATAACTCTTTATTGTCAACACCCACCCCCATCCCCAGTAGTACTTTGTACTGCAGCCCTAGCCAACATATACAGATGCATTTTATTTTTTTATCAAAGTAACTAAGTTTGTAAGTTTCTTGGTAACTTTGTAATCATAAGTACAAGCTTCTCCACTCCTAGAAGCTATACAAATTTTAACATAGGATTATGTTGAGCTAATTCTTCAATTCTTCAATATAGTGGTGCCTTAATGATCAGACCAAGTTTGAAAGATAGATATTTCCTTAGCAATGTTTAAATTCTTCTCTATAGTTTTATTAAGTTTTTTTTTTCTACATCTCACAAGAACATTGCTGTTGTTGTTGTTCCAGATGTTACATACATGATATTGTATTTCTACAGTAAAATGATATGGAATATTGCCAAACACAATAAGATATGAAGAGTACTTGAACTGCATTATAAGAGATAAGATAAAAATGGCCAATGCTTAGTTGTAAGTAGTCAATATTTAGACATTCAACTCAGGTCTTAAGTACTTCATATTTATTCTCGGTAAGAATATACATCCTAAACATCTGCTTCAGATGTTTAAATTAAATTATTTGCCAATTCATTTTTATTAAGAAATGTAATATTACTAAAATTTCAGACCGAAATTTGTGGAGTTTGTAATCATGTTCTTCCGTACCTTGAATGACTTCCACAGATTTTTTAACAACTCTTTTAGGAAAGTAAAGAAAATGAAGTATTTTTATTCATTGCTTCTGTCTAATGAAGAAATGTCAATATATTTTATTGTAAATTTCTGTCTGTTCCTTCATAGCATAGGGTTTGTGGCTGTAAATTTCCTTACTTGATTGGCAGTTTTAGTGGTTTCCATCTATATAATAAGTTATCTGTCCTTGGTTGAAATTCTATGCAGATGAAGAATTTGATTTACCTGGATTTAAATGGTGGTAAAATGAGAAAATGTGTCTCATAGGTTAATATATTTTTAAATATTCTGTCTTCCATCAGACACATATCATTCTAGTAAGTTCTTTAGATATCCTTTAATTATTGGTCTTCCGAATAAAATATACCTATATATTAAAAGGTGATAGATTCATAGCCTGAATTTATTTTTCAGTTTGTTTCTTTAATTTTTCCTTGAAAATTTCCAAAATCTGCCATTTATATTTTCATGATCAATCAAATCAAGAGTCACTGTTTTTTCTGACTTTGTCACGTTCAATTACACATTATTATTTCAATTTCAAATGAAAAAATGAACACATTATTTTTTCTCTTGTAGATCTTTCCTTGGTTTTGCTAAATATTTTACTACAGTCCTTCCTATGGTTCAAATTCTCTCAGAACACATGCAAGCAGTTTCACAAATTTGAATAACAAATTGGCTTTGATATTAAGGCCATTGCTTGACATCTCAATTATGAAATATGTATTTCTTTGAATATATCACTTTATTTGTTATTGTTTTCTCCTGACAAATAGGCAATATTTCCATCTGAGTGCCAGATTCGATGGAGGTGTGTAAACATAATGCAATTAGGACAATTCCCATTTTTTAGTTCCTGTACAGGAAGCAGTTGAAATCACTTGCATTACTCATTTGTTTTTTTTTTTTTTTTTTTTAGTAAAGCTGTGTTGATCACCTAAAGAATGTGCATATACTCTTAGACTTATAATTGGGCTATGTGCCAATGAACCCCACATACATTTAAAATGTCATATTTTGAAAATGCGCTTAATAGCTGTAACCTGCTGAACATAGTAGCTTATCAACACAGTAGGCTAGTAGAGTATTGGCTTTCGCCCTGATATTCCCATGGCTGAGGAAGCTGCAGGTGTCCACTGTAACTATATATCACAAGAGTACTTTACCGAATATCACTAACCCAGGAAAAGATCAAAATTCAAAACTCGAAGCAGAGTGTCTAAAGAATTCATAACACCAGCCGGGCGCGGTGGCGCAAGCTTGTAATCCCAGCATTCCGGAGGCTGAGACCGGAGGATCCGGGTTCGCGGCCAGCCTCAGCTACCTAGTGAGGCACTCCGCAACTTAGTGAGACTCGGTTTCAAAATAAAGAATAAAAAATAGGGCTGGGGGTATAGCTCGGAGGTAGAATGCCCCTGAGTTCAATCCCCAGTACTGCAAAAAAAAAAAAAAAAAAAA
>PVLC010000524.1:15066-120618 GCA_004027655.1 Graphiurus murinus | reverse complement strand
GCAGGGCAGGTAAAGGAATATGCTTACGGGCATGTAGCTGTATGTGCATTTGTTCTAATTTCTCAGGAGAATAGGATGGGAGACTGTCTTTTAACATTTTGCTTCAATTCCTTTTGTTTCCTTGTGTTACCATCATTAAAAAAAAAAATGTAGTAACCAGAAAAGTGAGTTTGATTTCTTGTGTGGGGCGTCAGGGTGGTTCATAAACCCAGAAGATGTATACAGACTGAAGAGTGCCCAACCTTGTAACCCTGTGCTCATCCAGCGCTCCCTGGAAGACCATTAGTGTGAAGAGTGAGGTAATTAAAGTGGTGTTTCTGTGTCAAAGGTTAACTTCTCCAAAGCTCTGGGAATTATTAATGAACAGTTGGACAAGGTAAAAGCACAATGCTGAGACAAGAAGCAAAGAGACCCAGGATGATGCTGGAGGAATCTGGAAGCAATAGCAAGTCCAGGGGATTTTGTCACATGGTTGAAAATGCAAGGCATTAGATGCCTGGGGTAACGATGAAAGTGATAAGGACTAGAAACCTGCAAACGTGGTCATGGGTAGAAATGAAGAATGAAGAATGGAAGAAGAATTTTTGGAAAATCGTATTCCCTGATACATATCTACCGCATTTTCTTTTTCCACTCGTCTACTGATGGATGCTCATTTGATTGTACATCTTGTGATTGTGAATAGTGCTGCAATATACATGGGGAAATAAATATCTCACCAACACACTGACTTAATTTGTTTTTAATGTATACCAAGTAGTGGAATTGCTGAATCGAAAATGAAGAGCAACGAAAAGAACAGGAAATAATATTTGCAAACTCTGCATTTGACCGCTGTTAATATCAGAATATAGGAGGCATGCAACTCAATAACAACAAAACAAAAACAAAACTGAATTATGCAATTAAAGATGAACAAAAGACCTGAATTGACTTTTCTCAAGAAAAGATATAACGTACAAATGACCACTCTCAAAGAGACAAAATGTAGCCTAGCCAGGTGTGGTGGCACACACCTGTAATCATAGTGTTTGAGAGGCTGAGATACAAGGATCACAGGTTTGAAGCCAGCCTCAGCAGTTCAGGGGATTTCTCAGCAACTTATGGAGTCTCTGTTTCGAAATAAAAAAATAAAATAGGCCTGAGAGTGTAGCTCAGAGATAGAATGCCCCTGGGTTCAATCCCCAGCACCACACACACACACACACACACACACACACACATACACACACACACACACCAAAACAAACAAACAAACAAAAAAGACAAAAACTAATGAATGTCGGCATGGATGCAGAGAAATGGGAACCCATACATTATTGGTAGAAATGTGAATTAGTACAGCCATTGTGGAAAACAGAATGAAGATCCCTCAAACAATATCTTCTGGTATTGAACTAAACTTTTCCTTGGAGACTTTTTTCTGCCCCTGTTATTTGTGGGTTTTTTTTTTTTTTTTCTTTATGAAATTATTTGTGAGGTTCCCTCAGACCCGGCCAATTAAAGCATCATATCTCTCTGGTGATTGGTTCAAAGATTACCAATGTATTCTCCAGAAAGAATCATTTACAAAAAAATTTCCAATTGTTTTGACCCATGCAATTTTCCTAAAAATGATTTGCATTCTTTTAATTGTCTACCATGATATTACATATAAATTTTGCTTTTTGTCCATGATCCCTGACTCATAACTCCTTTCCTCAAGGAGGCCACAGAGACTAGAATTTCTTTTCCCCAAGCCGAGTCATTGAAACACAACTCTTCCTCACCTTTCTCTGATTCATCTGGACTGATAGTAGAAGATAAGACCCCCATTTCAGAAGAGGACCTGTACCATACCCAGAAAGAATGGCTGGTGCGCAGAGAGAACAAGAAGTCATCTGAGCAGACAGACCTTGCTGGCGATCAGTCTCTTAGCATTACATGTGCAATAACCATGGCCTCTCCACCAAAAACACAGGTCAGGGTGCAGAGAGCTTCCAGACAAGGCAACAGATGGGGTCATACCCAGAAAGGGGATGGGAGATTCACCCATGCCTGGCCTTGTGTATTTCTTCATCTGTATCCTTTGTAAACAGAATCCTTTACTATAAACCAACCATGGATTTAATATACCAACATGAGAGTAGGCAAATGCATCAGGGATATTTACAAATAACTAAAGACAAAACAACTATACGCAAAATGACTTGACAAATTACAGAGCCAAATTTTAGTGTTTTTGTATTAAATTGTATTGCAATTTAAGCATTTTTGTTATTCAAAAATCACTACATGTATATAATATATACATGCTTATAATTATATGTATGTGTATAATGTTGGCATGGATGCAGAGAAATGGGAACTCATACATTATTGGTAAAAATGTGAAATAATCTCTCTCTCTCTTTCTCTCTCTCTCTCTCTCTCTCTCTCTATATATATATATATATATATATATATATATATATATATATGCATCCTTTGAAGATACATACTTTGATTCAAGAATACTAATCCAATAACATAATTAAAGATCAGTTTTTAAGATAATGTTTTCATTTTTTCCCTCATCGCTTTTCATATTCCAAACTATGTTAGGCATACATATATTAAAAACTAACATGTAAGATATTTTCATTTCAGAATTATTTTTTGTTTAGACTTTATTTCTAGAAATGTTTAAGTGTTTAAATCTTAAAAGTGTTTAAAGTCTTTTATAATACCCTGCATATATCTTAAACTTGTAAACAAAAGGATTGAGAGCTGTCATTCAGGAATGTCATGTCTCTTGTCAGCAGTTCATAAATAATTGACACTGAGATTACCTAGGGAAATTTGCAATTAGCCTCCTTATTAGCATAAGAACGAACAGTAGACTGCTTGGTGAATGCCAGATTTTAACTTAAGAATTTGCTCAGGAGATAAAAGTTTGTAATAGGGCCTCTAATGAAAAATTCATTAGTTCATTGTGATATCCCAGGAGTTTCCAAGTTACTTCATGAATCAGTCTTTGAAAAACCAAGAACATAAATTCAGTTATTAATTTATGCATTCAAGTAACTGTGGATGTCCGTGTAACAAAAGAAATCAATCTAGAGGTAACATGATAAAATGGTGAACTCAATATTGAATGAACTCAATGGTGGTGGGAAGTACCTACTATGTAGGCATTGCTAACCTGCTGTTGATTATTCAATCGAAAATTAAGCTTTATGAAATATACATAGTATTAATGAAATGACAAGCATTTTATGGATAACTACTCTGGAAGTAATTATAAATATATGAAACTCAATCAGGGGGTGATAAACATCATTATGATTCAATTTATTTCTTCTAAGATGGATGTTTAAAATTCAAGGGACCAGTGATACACATAATAAAGGTCACTGGTCTATGCTCAAGTGTGGTTATAAAAAGAACACAATAATGTAAATAATGGTGAATATTGTGCACATAAGAATACAAAACTGTCTATTTTCTCTCATTTCATTGATATACTGGCCAATTTAATTGTACCTCACTTTAGAGATTTCTTATAAAACACACATACATTCTAGGTGCATTTAAATGAAAATTTTAAAGTTTTACTTTAAAACATCATAGTTGTAGTTCATCTTTAGAGCTGAAATTATAATCAGTGTGAAATAATTGGAGACATTAGAAAATATTACAATATAGCTTTAAAATTCTAAAGCGAAGATAATTGTGTACAGTAAGGGAAAATAAAACATTTCTGAAATAGCTTACTTTTTTTTTTTTTTTTTTTTTTTGGAGTACTGGAGATTGAACCCAGGCACATTCTACATCTGAGCTATACCCTCATTGTTTTATTATTATTTTGAAAGAGGGTCTCACTAAGTTGCTGCGGACTTTGCTAAGCAGAGACTGGCTGTGAACCTGTGATCTTCCTGCCTCAGCCTCCCAACTATTGGGATTATAGGAGTACCTCAGCATACTTGTCTTTCAATAATTTATATTCTATATATTTTATGCTAAGAATAGTTGTCATTCAGATAATAAACTCACTTATGAAGAAATCGATAGGAAGAAAAATAATGAATTTTCTCTATTTGAAATTTTTTGTTTTATAATTACCAAAACGTTCTAGGAGTCAAGAAAGACATATTAGGGATTTCCTGAATTTAAAAAAAAACAGCCAAAACATTTGCGTTCTGGACTTCAATTTAACAACTTGCAATTTACATGTTTTTGTTCATTTTTAAAATTAATGTTTAATAATATTTTATTTTCTGATTTCAAGAGAATTTGTTAATGAAATATACTGCTTTTTTGTGTAAGAAACATAAAAGTTTTTTTGTGTAAGAAACATAGAGGTCTTTTCAGTTTTCTCTAGGTTAATCTTACCTACTTATCTAGTTCTGTATTTCATTCTATCTAGCTTATTATACCTCAAAAAGAATTGTAGCACTTAATATTATTTGTATTGTTTTAAGACTAGAACTAAAATTTCAGTCACAGAGAGGAATTTTGTTGGTTATTTGTATATGAAGACGAGATTCATCGTGAATCTTTATGCATAGATTCAAAGTCCCCACAAGAAATTATATTTTATTTTTCTAAATAGGAAATATATTTTATAAATAATAGTATATACATCTTGAAAAAATAACCAAGAATTTAATTAGGCACAATCCTATTGAAAATATCAATTATCAATTTTTTATCCATCTAGGTGTCAAAATTGATAATAGATATGTTCTGAGAATATTTATCTGGTTATGATACCTCACTTATTTTCACATTATGAATTTGACTTTTCAGAGTTTATTGTGTTATAGTTGGAGTGCTCAAATATAGTCACATGGGGAATATATTTTTAAGCAGTCTTTCAAATTTGAAGATGTGATAGATTCAACATCTTTTCTCCTTTAATATAAAACAATCCGGAGGGCTAGGTTTCAGTCCACGCTAAATCATTTTTCTCCTATAGGAGATAAATTGAATTTTAAACCAAAATCATGTCAAAAATGTGTTGACGAGTCCTTCCATTAGAGAATTTTAACTGAGTAATCTCAACATTTATGTACTAATTTGTAACCTAATAATTAGCCTACAGGACTAAATGGGAAAGTCGATTTTCCAAAATGTTCTGTTCATTAATGAGAGCAGAAATTTAAGAAATTTAAGACATCTTGCTTAAATCTTGTCACTTACTATCTCCTAGTATAGATCTACTAATTTCTAAATCCAGAGACAAAAAGTACCCCTTATAAATTATAAATGTTTCTTTAAATGGTGTTAACTCTGACCCACCCTTCCTTCCTTCCTTCCTTCCTTCCTTCCTTCCTTCCTTCCTTCCTTCCTTCCTTCCTTCCCTCCCTCCCTCCCTCCCTCCCTCCCTCCCTTCTTTCTTTCTTTCTTTCTTTCTTTCTTTCTTTCTTTCTTTCTTTCTTTCTTTCTTTCTTTCTTTCTTTCAAAGCACTATGAATTGAATTCAGGGGTGTACTACCTTGGATCTACATCTGCGGACTGAATTTACATTTTATTTTGAATCAAGGTCTCTCTAAGTTTCAGAGGGGCTCACGAGGTTGCTGAGGCTGACTTCGAATCTGCAATCCTCTTGTCTCAGCTTCACAAGTACTAGGGTTACAAGTGTGTTCCACCACGCCCCGCTATATTTTTTCTTTTAAATAAGTTCAAGAAAGTTTTAAAAAATGGTATTTTTCTTTGTATTTGAAATTTCCTTTTAAATGTGTTCCTGAATACTTTGTATTCGTAAAATACTTTGCCATTAATTTTGGAATAAATTGGAACTTTATTCAGAGTTCCCCAAGATACAAAAAACTCATAGGTTTATCAGCATAGTAAGCTGATTACTTAATGCCTTTCAATATCAGTCATCACTTATGCGTTTAATTGGATGCTGACTAATTAAAATTTCCTGATTACTGTTTTGAACTTGCTTCAAGTATGCTTGTGCATTATCATTGTAGTTTTCTGGACTCTGCCGAGATTCCATGTGCTACTCCTTTAGCCTCAAGTCAGCTGCTCCTCACCCCCATTAATCTGTGATAATTACTAAATATTTTCCAACTCTGTAATAACTTCATCATTTTAAGAGGGTTATACAAATTAAATCACTTAGCATGTAACCTTGGATTTTTCCATTTAGCATAATCCCCTCAAAATCTATCTGAATTGTGTATATCAACTTTTTACTGATGAGTAGCATTCCACGGTGTGTATGTGTACCACACTTTGGAGCTTGTTTGGCCATTCGCATTTGGAGGACCTTTTTCCTACCAATACATTTTGTCTATTATAAAATAAAACTTCTATGAATGTTCATTTACAGGTATGAGGTGAACATCTTTTATTTTCCATAATAAATACCTAATCGGCTATTGCTGGTCATATGGTTCATGCATGTTTAGTTTTATAAGATATGTTTGTATTCTTTAACAAAGGAAATATTCCATTTTACATTCTTACTGGGAATGAATGGACGATCCAGTTTCCCTGGATAGAAGTCATGTAATTTTAAAAAAATATGCTAGGACGATGTATTTTCTATTGTATAAAATATAGGTAAAGTTTTAGTTTAACAGTTTACAGCAACTGAACATATATATGGAAATATCTAAGATGAAATTTTGGGCAGTGTTCATGTAGCAGAAAATTGTTCACAAAATTTCATAAAACTGGGGATTTCTGTGGTGAGAAAAGACAATCAGTTTACTAAATGCCCCTGTGACCAAATAAAAGATGGTCATGGGGGAAGACTTGCATTATGTCCTGGTGAGTTAGGGGTAACAGGCTTTTATAATTTCGTTGTATCGTTGACAGTTCATCACTTTATGAGAGTAAGATTTTATTGAATGATTTATCATCTTCAAGTGAGAAGAGTAGAATGGTAGATTCGAAGTTTTTGACATCATTTTCTTATCCTAAACCATGGATTCTGGTCTACATCCTGCTGGGTTATTCATAAATGAGGCTGGGAAGATAGGGCCTTCTGTAGTGATTAATCAACACTTTCCGCATGTGCTTGCAAGCAAAAGCATTCCAATGCTCACTCTCTGACATATTCAGAGGTGTGTACTCTGGGTCTTTTCAAAGGAATTGAAAGACTCCTATAGCCAAGTTGGCCTTTAAGGCAGCAAGTTTTGTTCAAGAGATCCATGCAGGACTAAATAAACAATTGTATCCTTGCCATCTTTGAATGTGTATTTTTTTTGTGATGTGTGTACCCCATGAACGTTACATTATAGCACACTTTCAATTACCTTAAAACAATAATCAATAAGCTTACAATAAAATACCAAACTACATGGCTTAGAAAAATAAGCATACAAGTTATTTACAAGGAAATTCTCCTTTATTCTTCAAACTCTTAAAATGAAATTTTGATATACCATAAATTGCTTCAACATAACTAAAATAATATCTCAAACTTGTAAAACTGGAACAAAACTCAAAGAGAGGAAACTATTAGACTACTGTGTGAAAAAGTGCTTATAAAGAATTTGAACATGATTCCAGCATTTTCATTCCTGCTTTACCTGAACAGCATACGTACATGGTATGAAAAATACAATGTTTTGTCAAATTGTGAATTGGATAAAATTATAGAAGTGGTGGATTTACTCTCACTTATTTTACTCATTTTTTGCATACGTGTTCTGTTTGGTGCCTCATCTTTCCTTCTGTCTTTTACTTCCCTCTTTTCCTCTCTGAACTGACTTGTCAGGTGCTAGGGTAAAGGCTGCTCTGAGACTCTGAGACATGGTAAGTCCTTCCAATCTTTCTGGGACACTATTATCTGTTCCCACCATCAAGTATCCATTGTTCAGTGTTGAAACTCAAGATGTGCCTTCAGAATCAAATTCTAAAGAAGGAAAAGGCTTTACACAGCAGGTCTACTAGTAAAGTTGTTTAAAAATCTAGTCCTTAAGAGGATAATGGAGGTAAGGTGAGTAAAACTGTTAACCTAGCAATCAGAGGAAGGTACTACTTCTACTTTCTGCTTTGAAAAAGGGAAATAACTTTATATATATATATATATATATCCTGATTTTTAAAGTGGTGTTTTTAGAAGACTAATCGGAATAACATTCTCATACTGACCTCAATCTGTAAGAAGGTGACAGATTGGTCCTTTTCACTGTGAAAGGAGATTTCTTCCTCCATTTGAAGAAAAAATCCTTAGCAAATAATGTTAACTAAATGTTATATAAAAGAGTTTGAAAGGCAGGGAAATAAGAAAGAAACACATTAAAAGAATTGGGATAAGGGCCCTAAGAGAAAATGACCTTATCTGGCATTAAAATATCTAATCAGAAAAGAAAAAAAATTTATTAGCCATTTATACTGATCCAAACAGGTAATGACCTTTCTGAATGGGTGCAATCTACAGAGACAAGAACTCTTGTAAGAAGAACATTGTAAAAATCCATTACCTACCTCTATCTAAAGAGTTATTCTGGGCTGTTAACAAAAAAAGGTAAATGAGGCTGCAGTTACCTAAAATTGTTAACTTAGGATAATTTCTAAAAGTAAAAATGATGTGCCAAAAGGAATTAATACAGGTAAAGATTCTGCCTTAACACTTTTAAAAAAAGACTCCCAATTTGTACTCTTCCTTTTAATACAGAAAGAGATGAAAATGTATTTTCTGTTCCTTCAATTGAAATTCTGAAGCAGTTGACCACCAAGATGTATTGAAATTAGGTTTTCATATGCCCCATTTTAATCATGACAATTTAGTAATCCAATGCACAACAACTCCAGCATTCCTATGTCTTTCTCTTAGCACCCTTTCTGGAGGGGAACATGTCTCATTTCTTGCCTCCTCCAGTCACAAAGTCATGACAGCACTGAACTAGACATAGTGTCCCATCATTCAAAATGTGTGATTCAGGAATGCAGACACAGTCCAACCAGATTCCTTCAGTGGGTTCTTATTCTGGTTCACAAGGCTGGTAGGAATACTTCTTATACCTTTCTAATTTTGAACGAATAAGGTTGCAAGCACAAAACTAGTCCCATTTTCCTGAAATAATAAGGTAATCTTAGGTTCAGTTGAAAAACAGAATCTATGGATTAGACATAAGACATAAAATACAGAGGTGGAAAGTAAGAGAGAGTAAATGTGTGTGTCTGAGTGCAGAAAGAGACATTGAGTTATTGGATGGAGTCATTTCAAGACCAATATATCCCTTGATCATTTAATAATCTGATGTCCTGAAAGGGTAAATATTCCTCCTTGTTTTAACTCAGTGGGATGGCTTCATCATCATTTCCCCTAAAATAATTCTGAACAGTGTGCTTTTCTTTAGTAAGTGCATTAACTCCATTGATACCCTGGATGCCATTTATATATATATATATAATCAATATAACAATATAACTGGGATTACAAATGTGCACCACCAAGCCTAGCTCTTTGCTCTATATTTAAACAACCTATTATTAATGACTACTTATTTTTTTAGCTTCAAAAATATTATAGGTTTAGGTTTGCAGCATTTATTTTTACAACTCAGTGCAGAGTTGCCTTCTTTCTATTTGTTGAAAATATATGAAAGTATACAATAAAGATAAACTTGGGTTTCTGGTTGAAGCAGAGTGGGCACCTGGAGTCCATCTCCCAGATGTTCGCAGGAAAGCATGCAGTAGCTCCTGAATCATCTCAGTGACACCATAAAATCCATTGAACTCCAGTACTTGGGAGGCTGAGACAGGAGGATCGCGGGTTCACAGCCAGCCTCAGCTGCTTAGTGAGACCTTGTTTCAAAATAAAGAATAAAAAATAAGGCTGGGGGTGGAGCTCTGAGGTAGAATGCCCCTGGATTCAATCACCACCGGTAACACACACACACACAAACACACACACACACACACACACACACACACACACACACACACAAAGAAAAACATTGAACCATTGGAAGAATATGTTAAACACCGTATCTTTAGCCTGATATCACGTTTGCTGTTTAGAAATTCATTATATGATTGAGATTGTATTGGACTTTACTAGAAGAGTAGAAAATAGATCTTGGGTTTTTAGAAATTATCTTTGAACAAAATCACAATAAATCAAACCTTAACAAGGGTGTATAGTGAGGCAAACTATATATTTCTGAGAAAACATCAATTTTTTTAATAGTATGGGAGTAATTTTGAGTCTTTCTGTACTGTTTTTGGCTCTTCTATGAACCTTGGAAATTTGGCTGAAATTGCTCAAGTAGTATTTTGATACAGGAGCATGTGTTTATATTAACTATCTTTAATAATTTTTTATTGTGCAGATATCTATTACTTTGCTTATGTACATGTGGTTATGACTGGTTGTAATTCTGCCTAAGTGAATCCATTATAAACATTTTAGTTTTTAAAAGATTTGGTTTGGGTATTATTTTATTTGTATTTGATGTATGTTTAAATGTACATTCTATATTTAAAAGTAAAATAAGTTGGGTGTGGTAATGCATGGCTATATTTCAAGTACTTGAGGGGCTGAAATAGGAGTATAGCAGGTTTGAAGCCAGCCCCAGCAATTTAACTTAACCAGGTTCTCAGCAACTTAGCAAGAGCCTGTTTCAAAAAAAGAAGAGATCTGAGGATGTAGTTCAGAGGTAGAATGCCTCTGGGTTCAATCTGCAGCAACACCACACACACACACACACACACACACACACACACACACACACACAAGTTTGGTGGTGCGTGCCTATAATCCCAGTATTTGGAAGGCTGAGGCAGGAGGATTGCAGGTTCAAGATTAACCTCAGCAACAAACTAGACTCTCAGCAACCTAGCAAGACCCTGTTTCAAAACAAAATAAAGAGGGCTGCGGGTATAGCTGAGAGGTTGAATACCCCTGGGGTCAATCTCATTCCCCACCCCTTCTCCTCCAAAATAACATTATTGCTTCACTTCAACCACAAAGATTAAATAAATAGTAACTAGTAATAGTAGTAATTGATTTGAAAATACTGGAAGAGATTTATGTTCTTTTCAAATATTTTGGTCAGGAGATATAAGTTATCCCAAATCTTTGTGTTTCTTATGAGAGAAGGCTTGCGGTGGAAATGGTATTAAAATATTCTTATAGTGACATTTAATATTGATTACTAGCATTCTTGAGAATTCTGAGTTATAAACAACAGAGGAACATCAAAATCAATATAACTAATAAAAATGATGTGAAGTTTCTTTAAAGATTAACCTTGAAAGGCGAGTGTGATATCGCATGGAGCTTTTGATGAAATCCTGTAACAGAGGAAAGACCTTTTGGGTCAGAGAGGCGATCCAGTTTATATCAACATGGCATCGAAATATACAACAGAATTGACGATTTGTTGTTATTTTTAGTAACTCCTGGGTACAGTGATATGCAATAATTACTTTATAAATAAATTACTCAGCTATTAAGGATTTGGCGGTAGTATTAGTTTTTGCATGTGCTTTAAAGAAGGTATTTCCGATGGATATATCTCTAATGCTAATGTAATAAAACACATATGTAAATATTTTATTTTAGGGAGTGTGGCAGAAGGCTTTTGTCAACTTGCTTGTTTCTTCTTCTCAATTCCTTTCATCCTCTGTGTTATAAGCGCTCCTTAATTCCTCTTGGGAAAATAGCCTTGTTCCCAGGTGCCTTCACTGCAAGGACTTCAGTCCAGCTGCCTTACAACTCCTTGGCTTAGATAAACTATGCAGTTTCTTGCTGTAAATCTGAATTTTTCAACCAAATTGTATTATTCTCTCGTGGTTGCCAAAACAAATTACCACAGAGTTAGCAAATGAAAACGACAGAAACTTAATCTTTCAGATTCTGAAATCAAGGTGCCAGCAGGGCTGTGCACCCTTCAGAGGCTCTTAAGAAAATCGAGTTCTACTAAATCTGTGGGCTGAAAGCAACAGAGTGTATGGAACAATGTTTGGGGCAGACACACAAAGCCTGATACTGCTTTCCAAGTCAACAACTGACAAAAACAATAATCAACATCTTTGAGACAGCTTTGAAGACAAGGATTTCAGAAGCACAAATGAAAATAATAACTTGTTAACTGGAGCAAGGCTGGAGAATGGTAGGAAGGGGAAGAGAGGGGAGCCCGAGCCGGAGGTCCTGCTCCCAAGCAGTCCACTGGAGGAGCTGAAGAAAGGCACTGCGCTCTGTAAGAATCAGGAGAGCACCCAGGCTTGCAGGGGCTCGTTTTTAATACAGGCAAAAGGACTCCTGCTGTTACTTCAATCTTTCTTGCTAATCATTGGATTTCAGCCATCTCTGTTTTAACTACCTAGGAAGTTCTGCCTGTGTACCACTGTTACCTCGCCATCATTTCACTTGCTATTACTTTCTCACGTGCTAATTGCAGAAACAAGTACAGCAGGATGTAGAAGGAGCTGTAGAAAAAACTGAATATTGTTCTTTTCCCATGCCTTACGTTTTAATCTTTTTACAACTTCTTATATGTCTCAATTTTTTAAAATTTTATTTTACTTTGTGTGTGTGTGTGTGTGTGTGTGTGTATAATTTATTTTATTTCCTTCTTGGAACCAACAAATACTTAGCTTTTGTTTGTTTGCTTGTTTTGTTATTTATTTATTTATTTTTCATCACGGATTTTTTTATACATTTCTTGAGTACAACAGGGTTACGTATACTTTTTCGACATATCAATCATTGTCAGAACACAAATAGCACCACTTCTTCGTTTTGCACGTATAGCCCACATTCCTAACATAGCCTGGTCAAGCAAACTTTCTAGAGTCATAAAACCATAAACGTTTCGAGTCATATATTTACTTGTTCGCTTGTTTGTTTTCTTGTTTTTTCTCAACAACAATGTATTATGGAAGAGGAAGAGAGACAGAGATAGAGAGAGAAACAGAGAGATATAAATAGAGCGAGATGGAGAAACACAGTGCAGGTACTAGCCTGTATCTGGTACCTAATACATTCCCACTACTCTAGCAAATCACTGAGACTGTTTTTTTATCAAAATTTTCTTCATTGATTGTTCTTTGTTGAATGGAGTAGCAAATGGGACTTTTTTATTTTGGGGGTTTTTTTAAAATTTTTATTTTTATTCATACATTGTAAGCATACATCTTTTTTAGGTACAAATTGATAACAATATATGTGTTCACAATTCAAAAGGGACTTTTTAAAAAAAAGAATGCTGGGTCATGCATAAATCTATGGAAACCTTGTAGACTCAAAGGTTATGTATCCAATTAATAAACCTTTTTCATCTGAATCTCTCTGCCTTGTAAGGAAAACTAGCAGAGACCAAAGAATGCATCAGAGGCCTAAAGGACTGAAATACTCAATGTCCATGAGATGTTGACAGAATCGTGACAGTGGAGTGAAAGGATAATTATGATATTTGTGAAAAGTAGAAGGATCAACAACAGAAAGGAGGTCTCAGACTGAACCCTATGTGGTCAGTTAGCACTTGGGCATGAGAAGGCTGAAAGAAACTGATATACAGAATGAATAGCTTTTCTTCCCAAACAATAGCTATCATTAAATTCTGCACAAATCATAGAAAGGAGTTAGGATTGTTTTCTAACTAGAATGGCTTACAGTGTGTACCTATCAATTGTAACATCTTACTGAAGGGCATAAAGTAACTGGAGCATATTCAGAGCCATATTATAATTCTAATGTAAAGTATTACCATTCTCTACGTAACTAATCCGAATGTGGTTCTGTGTGGAACTTTAGCATAGTGTTGTATGGAAATGGTTAATATTATTAATGTTAAAATATTAGTAATTCTGAAATATCAGTCCTCAAAGAAAGATGTAATGCCCTTGAATTGCAGTTTTCCTTATGGAAGAAATGAATAGAAGTATGTTAAAATTTTATGGAATTCCAGTTCTCTGAAAATACATTAGAAATTCATAAAAAAGAATAATGAATGCATACCAGATATAACACCTTTAAAAATGTACTATGTAGCCAGCACTCTCAAAACAGAATGGTGTTAAGAAAGAAAAAGACAAATAAATAGTTGGAAGAAAATAAAATCTCATAAATGTAACATTTCACTTTATTGAGAAAATATAGCTTTCTTTAGTATTTAATGAAATTGAAATTCTCGAGTACCTTTTCGGAAGAAACCAACATATTTTTCCTACTTCTTAAAACATGTATACATATTCTACTGTATTACAGTATACATCTTTAAGTATTAGATATCTATTAAAGTAACATTTTTATTTGGAAATATTTCATACAAAATAAGATAAAGAAAAGTTTAAAATACAAATTATTTGTTATATATATATATTGAATATATTATAAAAGACATAATGAAGTGAAAAAATATACATGTTGTGGAAAATATTTTCAGCATATATGACAGATAAAATGTATATTCACATAGCAATTAAAGGAAATAGAACATTGCTAAGATAAAATAAAAATTTATTAATAATGAATTTAAAGAAAAAGCAATTTATATAAAGAGATTTTTATTCTCTCTAGTAGGAACATGCAAATAAAATTACCACAAAATGTTTTTTTATTCATTTAGTTAGCAAAATGTAATAAAGTCTCAATGTTCAGTGCTGTTTAGAATATCAAATAGGTTTGATTTGCTAAAAATTCTAGAGAAAAAAATTCCAACCATATTTGTTAGGATTAAATGCATAAAATTTTGCTCAGCAATTTCGCTTTAGAGACCATAACCACTAAATGATATGAAATGTCATCAACAGGGGAATACTTAAACAAATTATACTGTACAATCTATGGAATCTTGAGCAGGTATTAGTAACAATGGATTATAATTTATGCACTGCTTATTTTGCATAGGCATGGAGAAAAAATTTTTAATGATAAACATCACACTGCTAATAGTGTTTTTAGTTTTGAAGTAAAATGATAAAATGTAGGTTTGGGAGTATGAATTAAAAAACCATTAACTTTATATAAATGTACATTTTTAATTAGCTACAATAAGAATGCATTTAATAAAATTATAAAAATTCTTTACAAAGGATCTAAAAACAGTGAATACTTGAATTAAGTCAGCTCCATGTCTTCTAGAATATGCTTTACAAATTTCTTGAGAAGAATTCTAAAAGGCTATGCATCCAATTAATTATGTGGATTCTGCTTCTGCCTTTGTCTTTGGACCTGGAAGAAATTAACTACAGATTGTCATGATACTGTGATATAATAAGTGATATCTATTTGGTCTTCATCTTGGGTTCCTAGCAGAGATGTGTAAAAATCCTTGGACGTTCTTGAGTGATAAGGGTAAGAGGAGCATGGTTATTCACAGGAAACTCCTTTCATCTGAATTTAAGCTAATGTAGGTAATCCGGTGGGCCCTTAGACAGCTTCAGAATCACAAAAGTCACCAAGCACTTGATTAGTGAGTGGAACTTAACAGCCCCACCGTTCTGACTCGGGGGGTAAAAAGGAGATGGAGATTGAATTGATCACCAATGGCAAATGGTTGAATGAACCATGCCTACATAACAGAACCTCCTGAAAGATTCTTGATGATGGATGCAGGACAACTTTCAGGTGGGTGAACACATTCAAGGGCATGGAAGATGACATGCTTCCAAGAGTGCCTGGAAGTTCTGTGCCTCTTTCCACCTACCCTGTGCTACGCTCTGCTTCCACTTGGTGGCTCTTCCTGAGTTGTATCCATTGTAATGAACTGGCAGTAGTAAGTAGAGAGTTTTCCTGAGACTTCAGAGCCATTCTAGAAAATTATTGAATTTGAGGTGGGGGTTGTGGGAACCCTAAGTTCATGGCTGGTCTGTCAAAAGTATGGGATACTTGGGCCTCATGATTATTGTCTGAAGTGGGGAATGATTTGTGTGACCGAGCCCTTAATCTGGGGGACTGATGCTAACTCCAAATAGTGTCAGCAGTGAATTGAGTGATTAGATGCAGAGTTGGAAAACTGGTTGTTGTTCTGCAGGAAATTAATATATTTGTTTCAAGACATCCTGAGAATAATAATATATATATATATATATATGTATATATATATATATAATTTTCTATATTTGTGGTAGGTATAACTGGACATTCAAAATACCTATACATAAATCCCAGCTCCCAAAATACAAGGCATGTTTGCCCTTATGTGGCAAAAGGGGTATTAGAGATTTGTTTAAGATAAGGATCTCAAGATGTAAAGATTATCCTTGATTACCAAATAGGCCTAATCCAGCCACATCAGTTGCTAAAATAAGAAAACCAATCCCAGGTGTGATGAAGAAGAATGAGAGAGATTTGCTATTTTGGGCTTAACAGATAGAGGAAGTAGACTAAAACCCAAGGACCGCAGGAAGCTTATAGAAACTAGACACAGGAAACAAATGGGTTTTCTCCTAGCATCTCCACGAAGGAACCTATCCCTGCTCAAATTTTGCTTTTAGAATAATGAGACCAGTGCTCTGACATTCAAAACTCTTCCAAAGTAAATTGTATTATCAAACACACTTTAAGTAAAAATCAGTTATTTTTGTTTTTGCTCAAAATTGCCATTCTCTCCTCTCTTCCTCTTCTTTTTACAGTTCCTTTCTATGAGAACCAAAATTTTAATTTCTCCTTAATGACACCAAATTTCACTACTGCCAATCTAAATAAAAGTGCACATCTAAGAATATTTATTCATTCAATAACAAGCATAGTTGATAGTTCAAATTGTGCAAAGGATGGCTTTTTATGTGGATAGAGTTAAATCCTAGGCTATTGATTTCATTAGTATTTTTTATTAGTGCATTGTAATCATACATCTTATTAAGGTGCAAGCTGGTAGAGGCATGCATGCACACAGCACTCATTTAACCCTTGCCCAATCCCCACCCTATTCCCTCCCCCCTCCCTCCTACTCATGTTTACTTTAGTGATTGAATTTGATGTTTGTGGATGTACATCTTCTGCTTTAGGGTGTTTCCCTCTCCCCTCCCCATCACCTTCAGTTAGGTCGCCTTCTTTGCTCATCTAAGGTTTCTCCTTCTTTATCCAGGGTCTCTCCTATGACCCACTTTCTCCCTAGCTTCCTCATATTACGCATGTGACTGACTAATCTCACTTAATGTAATGTTCTCCAGTTCCATCCATTTCCCTACAAATGACATGACTTTGTTCTTCTTTATGGCTGAGTAAAATTCCATTGTGTACATATCCCACAGTATCATATCCATTCCTCTGCTGATGGACATCATGGCTGTTCCCATAGTGAGGCAATTGTGGATTGTGCAGCTATAAACATAAATACGTATGCATTAGTCTGGTAGTTCTTTTTCCATCTTTTGGGTAGATACCCAGAAATGGTATTGCTAGATCATATGGTAGGTTCATTCCCATTCGTCTAAGGATCCTCCATATTGTTTTCTAAAGTTGTTGCGCTAACCTGCAATACCAACGACAATGTATTAGGGTCCCCACTTCTCCACACCCTAGCCAGCATCTGCTGTTGTGTTTTCAATGACTGCCATTCTAATTGAGGTTAGATGAAATCTCAAGGTAGTTTTGATTTGCATCTCTCTGATTGCTAAAGAGGTTGAACATTTCTTCATACATTTATTGACCATTTGTATGTCTTCTTTTGTGAAGTGTCTATTTATTCACTTGCCCATTTTTTTATTGCTTTATTTGTTTTCTTAGCAGTGGATTTCTTGAGTTCTCTGTATAGTCTAGATATCAGTCCTCTATTGGAGAAATAGTTGGCAAAAATTTTCTCCCATTCTGTTGGCTCTCTGTTGAGGTTCTTTATAGTTTCCTTTGCTGCACATAAGCTCTTCAGTTTAATGTAATCTCATATATTGGTCTTCCTTTGAATTTCTTGTGCCTTTGGGGTCTTGTTGAGAACATTTTTACCTGTACCTATGTTTTGAAGTGCTGGATCTATCCTCTCGTCAAGTAGCAGTAAGGTCTCTGGTCTCACTTCCAGGTCTTTGATCCATCATTTTTTTTTTTTAATTTTTTTTGGGGGGGGCATATGGTTAACCCATTTTATCAACACTATTTGTTGAAGAGGCTGTCTTTTTCCCAGTATATTTTTGGCTCCGTTGTCAAAAATTAATTGGCTGTTAGTGTACAGATTTTCTTTTTCTGAGTCTTCTATTCTACTCCATTGGACTATGTGTGTGTGTTTATGCCAATACCATGCTGTTTTTATTACTGTGGCTTTGTAGTAAAGTTTGAAGTCAGGTATGATGGTGCCTCTTGCATAGTTCTTGTTGCTGAGAACTACTTTGGCTCTTCTGGGTTTTTTGTTGTTCCAAATAAAATTAAGGGCAGATTTTTCTATATCTATGAGGAATGCCCTTGGTAATTTAATGGGTATCACACTGAATTTGTAGATCACTTTTGGGAGAATGGCCACTTTGATGACATTTATTCTGACTATCCAAGAATATGGTGAATTTTTCCATCTTTTAAGGTCTTCTTCGATTTCATTTTTCAATGTTTTAGAATTTTCCTTGTAGAGGCTGAGACCGGAGGATTCGGGTTCGCGGCCAGCCTCAGCTACCTAGTGAGGCACTCCGCAACTTAGTGAGACTAGGTTTCAAAATAAAGAATAAAAAATAGGGCTGGGGGTATAGCTCGGAGGTAGAATGCCTCTGAGTTCAATCCCCAGTACCGAAAAAAAAAAAAAAAAGAATTTTCCTTGTAGACGTCTTTTAACTCCTTTGTTAGGTTTATACCTAGGTATTTTATTTTTCGGTGATAATGTGAGTGGAATTGTTTTCTCAATTTCTTTTTCAGTGGGTTTATTGTTGGCATACAGGAAAGCTTCTAATTTTTTAAGATTGATTTTTGTATCCAGACACTTTCCTGAATTTGTTGATCAGTTCTATAAGCCTTTTGGTTGAGTTTGGTAAGTCTTGTAAGTATGGTATCATGTCATCTGCAAATAGGGACAGTTTTAGTTCTTCCCTTCCTATGTGTACTCCTTTGATTTCCTTCTTTTGCCTTATTGCTCTGGCTAGAGTATCAGAAGTGGTGATAATGGACATTCTTGTCTTGTTCCTGTTAAAGGAGCTCTCAGTTTTTCCCCATTTAGTTTGATGTTGGCTGTGGGCCTATGGTGTATTACCTTAATGATATTGAGGTACCTTCCTTTTATTCTGATTCTCTGCAGTACTTCTAGCATGAATGGGTGTTGGAATTTATCAAATTCTTTTTCAGCATCTATTGAAATTATCATGTGATTTTTGTCTTTGGTTCTGTTTATATGATGAATTACATAGATTGTTTTTTGTATGTTGAGCCAGCCACTCACCCCTGGGATGGGTTCAACTTGGTAGTGGTGTATAATTTTTTTGATGTGGTTTTGAATGTGCATTGCTAGTAAATTCTTTAGCAGTTTTTTTTACCTATGTTTATTAATTATATAGGCCTACAGTTTTCTTTTCTTGAGCTATCTTTATTTGGCTTTGATATTAATGTGATGTTGACTTCATAAAATGTATCTGGTAGGGTCCTGTTTTGTTTTCTGTTTTGTGAAATAGATTAAAGAATATTGGGATAAACTCTTCTACAGATGTTTTATAAAACTTACTTGAAAAACTATCTGGTCCTGTATTTTTCTTTGGTGGTAAACTCTATTGCAACTTCAATCTCTGATTGCTATTGATTTGTTTAAGTTTTCTATATGTTCTCAATTTATATGTGTCTAAAAATTTGTCAATTTCTTCTAGATTTTCCATTTTGTTTGAGTATAGATTTTCAAAGTTGTTTCTGATGGTCCTTTGAATATCCACAGTATTTGTGGTAATATTACATTTTCATCTCTTATTTTGGTAATTTGGGTTGATTCTCTCTTTCTTTTGGTTAAGATGGCTAGTCATTTATCTATCTTATTTATTTATTTAAAAAAATCAACCCAGTGTTTGGTTTTGTTGATTTTCTATATTTTTTTTATTCTCTACTTTGTTAATTTCTGCTGTGATCTTAATAATTTCCTGTCTTCTACTGGCTTTGTGGTTAGACTGTTTCTGTTTTTTAAGGGCTTTGAGGTGTGTACTTAGATTATTTATTTGGTGATTTTCTGTTGTTCTTATGTGGTACTCGGTGCTATGTATTTTCCTTTTCGTATTGCTCCAACGTGTCTCAGAGATGTTACCATGTGTGTCTCTAATTCCATTTGTTTTTTTAGGAATTTCTTAACTTCTCCCCTTACTTCTATGACCTATTTCTCATTCAGCTGTATGGTGTTTAGTCTCCATATGTTTATGTGGTTGCTTTGGATCTTCTTTTAGTTGATTTCTAGTTTCATTCCATTGTGACACAGGTGATTATATCACATTTTTTGAATTTGCTAGTGTTGCTTTGTGGCCCAGGATGTGGTCTCTTTTAGAGAAGGTTCTGTGGGAAGCTGAGAAAATTGTGAATTCAACTATAGTTGGGTGATATAATTTGTATGTGTCTAATAGATCCATTGGCTTATGGTTTTCTTTAGGTCTGAGGCATCTTTACTGATAATTTGTCTAAAAGATCAGTCTAGTGATGTGAGAGGAGTTTTGAAGTCTCCCACTATTATTGTATTGGTATCTATGTGTGGTTTTATATCATGAAGAGTTTGTTTTATGAAAATGGCTGCTCCTATGTTTGGGGCATAAATGTTGAAGATTGTTATTTCCTCTTGCTGAATTGTTCCTTTTACCAGTAAAAAATGACCTGCTTTGTCTTTTCTGATAAGCTTGGGCTTAAAGTCTAATTTTTCTGTTATCATAGTTGCTACTCCTGCTTGTCTTTGAGTTCTATTGGCATGAATTACCTTGCTCCAACCCTTCGCCTTTAGTTTGTAAGTATCTTTACTTTTAGGGTGTATTTCTTACAGGCAGCATATTCTGGTATTTAATCCATTTTGCTCTCTTCTGTCTTTTTATTAGGGAGTTGAGGTCATTTATATTTAATGTGATTATTGAGAGATGATTTTTTAATTCCTAGCATTTTGAGTTTTAACTTCTGTTAACATTTATTTTTTAATTCTTCTTTGTAGTTAACTTCTTTGAGTATTTTCTCTATTGCTGGTTTGGGTGACATAAATTCTTTCTGCTTCTGTTTGTCATGGAAGGTTTTTATTTCCCCATCCATTTTTAGAGATTGTTTTGCTGGGTAAGAAAATCTTGGTTGCAAGCTGTTTTCTTTCAAAGTTTGGAATATGTTGCTTGAGGCACTCCTGACAATCATGACTTGGTTTGGGAGGTCTGGAATGATTCTAATTGGTTCTCTAATTGTCACTTTGTCTTTTACTTTCATTGCCATTAAGACTCTCTCTGTGGCCTCTACATTAGTAGGTCTGATTATTATGTGGCATGATGAACCTTTTCTCTGATCTTTTCTAAAGGGGTCCTGTATGTATATCAACCTCTTTTTCTGTGTTTGCAAAATTTTCTGATATTACTTCTTTGAAAAGATGGTTGATTCCTTTAGTTCCAACTTATATTCCCTATTCCATGCCTATTATTCATAGGTTAGCTCTTGTAAAATTGGCCCAGAGATCATCAATGTCCGATTCGTGTTGTTGAATTGTTTTTTTTTTTTTTTTTCCCTAAATTATATGCTATGCATTTATTTTTAGAGTCATCTTCTAAGAATGGGATTTTATTTTCCATGTGGTCTAATCTACTGTTTATAGTTTGTATTGATGCCTTCACTTCAGTTATTGCATCTTTCACATCCTTCATTTCCTTCAAGGCTTCTCTTTTGATTTCTGTTCAGGGTGTGAGATTCTTTGTTTATTTGTTTCTTTATTTCTTTCAGGCTCTCTCTGATTTCTTTTCAGAAATATGGTATAATTTCTAAATATAAAAGATCCGAATTGTTCTGGTAATCTCTGTAATTCTGTGTTGGTAGGTTCTGTTATTGTTGTGGGAGCTCATTGTTCCTTGGCTATTCAGCTATGGTAGGTTACCTTTGGTGTCTGGGGATCCCTTCTGGTTAACTTCTCTGGTCTAGCCTCCGAAGTAGGGATGTAGAGGTGTCACCTGGTATATATAAGGGCAAGTTGCTTTGTCTTCAATGGTGAAGGTTGAGTGAAGGGGGAGAAGCCACAGTGATGGGCTGAAGAATAGGGTAAAGTAGAGGATATGATTGAGTAGAATGAGAGTTTGAGTGTGATAAGCTAGCATAGGGTAGAGATTAGAGATAGTGAATGTGTGGGGGGATTCTAGAAGTCAAGGTAAAGTGTTTAGGTGTAGTGATATGGAATGGATTTAATATAGAGCAAAGAGAAAAAACAAAGAAGAAAAGAGAAAAAAGTATTGAGAAGAATATAGATAGGAAAGAGAGGGGATAAAAAAAGGATGGAGAACAGAATAGACAAACAAACAAAATAATAAAATGATCAACCATCCAATAGAACAAACAAAAATATAAAACAAAGCAGTACAAAACAAACACACACATACACACACACACACACACACACACACACACACACAGAAAAAAAAAACAACACCCCTGCAAATGTAGAAGTTCAGAGCAGACTTGGTCTCTGCAGTCCTCTTGGGTCTGGGTGGATATATTCAGCCATTTCATGTCTACTTTCTATAGTCAGTTTTTGAGCATGTTCCAAGCGATTTTATTTGCTCAGTGGCTATAGTGGTGATGTCAGTTTGCAGACCTACTTTTGAGTTTCCCGCAGTGATTATGACCCTGGCCTGATGTCTCTATCACTGTAGGCACTGAGTGACACTGGTGTCTCTCCCGCTGCACGCTTGAGTGTAAGCTCGGGCTTCCATGCTTTCCCCAGACCCTGTGCCTGTGTTTCTCTCTCTGCCTATGCAGCTGGCAGTTGCCTAGTGTAATCACGGGGCATTCTCTGGGGACCCTGTAATATCTCTGTGCCCTATGTGTTATGGGACCCTCCTGCCCTTCTGCTCCTATCCAACCACTACAGAGGAGAGGTACAGATTCTCAAACTTCTCAAGTCTGTCCTTTGACACAGGAGCCCCTGCAGCCGTGTTGTTAACTTACAATTGAGTGCTGCTCAGGCTCTGGATGAAGAGGTGTTGCTGTAGATTGGAGCCAGCTGTCTGGGTTTTTGGGTCTCTGTTGAAAATGTGGGAAGATGTTGCCTGCTTAGGATGTGGAGATCTGTAACCACTTACTCCACATCTAGTCGCTGGCTTTGCAGGAGGTCTTCAGATGCCGCTGGGCTATTTGTCCCAGCACCACACTAGCCTGTTAAGATGGTGAGGCTGGCTGCTGGCCTGTTCTCCAGCGGGCTCACAGGAAACTTTGCTCTTCCCTGTTCTGCTTTCTGTTTTTTTTTTTTCCCCTGTGGGTTTAACTTTTCCTTGTTTGGTTCAATTCCCAACTGCTTTTTTTTTCTTTTTCTTCTGCCAAGAAGCTGCTTTTACAGCAATTGTGTTTTGAGTTTTACAGCTCCTAAGATGTGCTGTTTCTCTCAGTCACCATTTTGTCTATCACCCCATTGTTGTTGTTTTTATAGAAACATAATTCTGAACATTATTATTCCAGCATTCTAATTCTAAAATAATTTATAATAACTTTTGCCAAATTTGTTGTGTACTGGAAATAAAAAATCTGACTTCTAAGTGGTATGTGCTTTCCATTGTAGTTGAAGCACATGAATATAAGCTTTAAGAGTGCAGACACTGAGTCTGTCTGTATTCCCAGTAGCTGGGTAATTGACTGACATGTATTAGGTAGTCAATAACTAACACATATAATTAATATATAATTAATATGTGAGTACAATTACAGTTATCTTCCTATGTATGCCTGTATGCAGATGTGTATATGAATTATCCACAATTTGCTGAAAATGCAGGAAATAATTTATTAAATTATTATTTTAATATATCTTTAGGGACTCACTGAACTGAAATAACCCAGTACAGTAGTAACAATACAAAGTTAACATAAATTGAGTAAAAGTAAACTTAATATGTAGAATGAGCACAGACTTACTAAAATATGTTGCTTGGTGTATTAAGTACATCAAGTGAACCTTGTTCTATTTTCAAAATCCCCCATGGAAAAATATTACAAATATTAAAGTATTAGAAATTTGATGTTTCACACCTGAATCCTAAATCTGCCCTATAATTTATCTTTAATCTGAATTACCTTAAAACTAAAACTGTCATCATTCCCTTTACTTCAATAAAATTAAATAATATTTAATTATATGTTTTTCCCTAAAGCTATAGTCACTTAAATGTGTTTTTTCTCAATAAGTTCTTTGTGATAAAACATGTCATGCTTTCAAATATGCTCAAATGGCATGTTAAGAGAATTTTAAACTCTTTTTGCAACATTTTATTTTTGCTATTTCTTTATTAACCTAGCCAAGCTGTTTTTATATACCCTTCCTCTAGTGGATTTAATGTGAGTAGCTTGTTTAGCAATTCAACAGTACATACAAAGAAAAAAAATAAGTCTTCAATCCTTTTCATATCTATTGTCTTTAGTAATGATCATAAGCTGTCTTATCTAAATCAAAACTTGGTGACAAGTACAAAGAAACAAAGAAGTTATATCATCTCCTTTACTATCCCTACAGGATTGCTTTTACATTACTTTTCCAGCAGTAGGTAGGTAGAAAACTAAAGCTGAACAGGAGGAAGAGTTTCGAAGGCCCGAGAGTGGAGAGATTGAACTAGTATCTGAAAGGGGGCCTCATGTTCCTGGCTGCCCTCTTGTAGGACCATGGGGTGCTTTTTTTGCCCGTTTTTAAGCCTGATGAATTGCCCTCAAAGAGGGCACCTATTCAAACCTAGTAAAGGTGGCTATCTTATTAGTGGCTAAAGGCGACGGGTATACTTTATAACCCATTCAAACGCTGCTGCAGTGGTTTTGAAATTCTTTGAGGTTCTGTAAGCCTTCTGCATTATACATTAGTGCTTGTGCAACAGAAGACAATTTAAAGATCTCTTGGAGCACAGAATTTAAAGTTCAACTGTTCTGAGACACTGCAGGGAGTCAGGAGAAGAGAGGAAAATGGCAAAAGAGAAATGTGTGGATTTCAGACAGAGAGAATTTTTTAAAATAAGCATAACTTACATTTTACAATCTTTTTAAAGCACTCTCTGAAGCACTTTTTAGTTTATCACACAACAACTTTGTGAAGTAAATAAAGGCCTGGGTCATAATACTACTTTAATATTTATATCTGAACATTAACCATTCGTAACAGGAAACTTAAATAACATAGATTCAAATACTTCTGTCTATATATTTAGCTGAAAATCTAGGTTAAAAGAAAAGAATGCCACTCAGACCTTCACAAAGACCTCTGGACAGGGGTATCTTACAGTATCTCTCTTTTTGTTAGTAAGCTAAATACAAACTTGAATAGTGTTTTGTCATAATTTAAACTTTATTCTCTACAAATTTGCTAAATTTGAAAATGCCATATGATCCAGCAATACCACTTCTGGGTATCTACCCAAAAGAATGGAAATCAAACTATCAGACCAATGCATGTGTATCTATGTTTATAGCTGCACAATTCACAATAGCCAAACTATGGAACCAGCCAAGATATCCATCAACAGATGAATGGATTACAAAACTATGGGATATGTACACAATGTAATTTTACTCAGCCATAAAGAAGAACAAAATCATGTTATTTGCAGGGAAATGGATGGAACTGGAAAACATTATGTTAAGTGAGATTAGTCAGTAACAAAAAGCAAAAAATCTTATACTCTCCCTAATATGTGGAAGCTAGGGAGAAAATGGGACATAAGAGGGACTCCAGAGGAAGGAGAATCCTTAGGTGAGCAAAGAATTTGACTTAACGGAAGGTGATGGGGGTAGGGAGGACACTCTAATGAGCATGATGTACTTTCATGAACATATCAAAGTCAATCACTAAACTGAACTTGAGAAGAAGGGAGAAAGAGGGACTGGGGTGGGAATTAGGGAAGGGGTTAAATGAGAAATGTGTGTATGTATGCCTTTACCAGCTTGTACCTAACAAAGATGTATGATTACAATTCACCAATTAAAAATAAATTAATTAATTAAAAAAAGAAAATGCCATTAAGGGCATGATTTCTCAGGGTTTTCCAAGTGTTCGAAGATTTCCTGAATAATCTTATTTTATTAATTTGTTTACAAAAAATATATTGTACATAATTTTTATATAGGAGGTGGCTTACTATCATCAAAACAAAATATAGTTGATACAGGGAATTTGTTGGAACAGAATCCTCATAAAGCATCCAATATGGCACAATTCCGGCTTCTCTTCTAGGCATCAGCTGGCAGTGCCTTCCTGTGCCCAGGAACCAGCCAGCCTATCACCTCTGGCTGACTCCAATTTCTTCTCCTTTGTCCCACCCTATGAAACCCCCTATCTGGTCCTGCAAGACCGCCCCCCTACCCTACCTATAAATATTGGTTGTTTCCCTTTGTATTTAGGAACAATAAACTTTCTCCCTTTCTATCACTCTGTTCCTCCGGCCTTCAACGGAATTCCTGGGTCCCTCTTAACCCTTATAGAATTGGTTTCAGTACTTCCCACAGATACCAAAATCCAGGATTCTTCAAGTTCCTTCTAGAAAGTGATATAGTATTTGTCTACAATCTACAGACATCCTTCAAACCCATGTACTTTAAATCATTAGATTATTGATAATATGTGATGCAATATAAATTCTATGTAAAATGTTTAAAATCATCTTTAGATTATTGGTGATATGTAATACAATATAAATTCTATGTAAAACTGTTTATACTCTATTGCTTAGGGAATTATATTAAGAAAACATAGTCTGTATTTACTCAGTAGAAACACATTATTTTTTCCAAATATTTTCAGTCCCGGTGTGGTGGCTCATGCCTGTAATCCTAGTACTTAGGAGACTGAAATAGGAGGATTGCAGATTTGAGATCAGCTTCAGCCTCAGCAACTGAGTGAAGCCCTGTTTGTAACTAAAAAATGAAAAGGCTTGGGGTGTAGCTCAGAAGTAGAATGTCCCTGGGTTCAAGCCCCATGACCACAGGCACATACACACACAAATTAAGTCTGAGTTAGTTGAATTGATAATTCAATTCATTGGTTGAATCCATGAATAAGGACAGGTGGTTAATTTATCCCATATTGGCATTTTAGATAGAGAAAATAATCAAGCTGGTAAAATCTGAACCTAGTACAATTATTTTATTTTGCTACCAAATAATAACTACACTTTTTATTGTGTTTAATTCTCACTCCTTGTTAAAGTACCATAAAGAGAGTGGAAGAATACTAGTTTATCTGATTACTGAACTTGGAGGAGGTGAACTGAAACTGAAACACATTGGTCCTAGAGATGGGGCTACTGTTATATCATCAGTTTCTGCTGACTTTACAACTGATTTGAATATGATCAATTGTAGAATGGCTTATATAAACCATTTCTTCTCACAACTAATGTTTAATTTCTAGTCTACCAATATTTTTCAAAGCAAAACTCCATGAAGTTATAGAAAAGCTATCATTTTGGTGGAATAAATTACTAGTTCAGTTTGATTTAGCTCCCTTTTAGTAAGCTTAAATAATTCAATGGGAAAAGGAGGAAATTAAGAAAACAGTAACAAAAAATCAAAATAAATTACAAATTAAAAATAAAACAATTTCTTACTGCCCAATCATTATAGTCAATCATTTTTTTCTGTCAGTACATAAATGCTGTGCTATAATCTTCAAATCCTTATTTACAGTGCAAATGACAGTTAATGAAAATATTATCTTGCTTTCAGGATTTATTAAAGTATGTTGAATACTTTAAGTTTCTATATATTTAGAAATGAATATAAGAGAATTTGAAACTTTAATTAACTGTATTACATTATTCTAATATTTTATACTATCTAGAGCATTCATAATACATGAAAGAATATTTTAAATTGACAGTAACTCAAGTTTCTTCCTTATCCACTAGAAATATATATTTTTGTCTTTGTTTTAGTTTTCTTAATGGGATGGATAAGTAAATGTAGATTATAGAATGAAAGTAAGCTATTTAGCAACGTTACTTAAATTAAGATTGATCATAGCAAAGCAAAGTTATTTAAATTAAGATGGAATGGTTTAATCATTTAAATTGAGGTAGAATGATCAAACCACAAATATCTTAGCACTCAATAGTCAATATTATTTTAGATTCCAAAGTATACATAAAAATGGAACAAGTATCTTATGACACTTTCTAAAATATTTTTCTGTATTTGTGTATCACATAAAGAAAAGAAACCAAAGAACAAATCCTATAATATGGGAGACTTTTTACTTCGTCAATTATTTGTTGAAGGAAATCACATCAGGGTAAAAACTATATATCAATAATTTACTGATTTTGCGTTGTGAGCATAAATATTCTCAAAAGAGAAATAATTTTAAAAGAATTTTTGAAACAAAAGAGAAAAAGGGCAGGCATAGAGAAATGTATCCATAAAATATGAATGAATCACCAGGATTTATAAATCTCAGCAATCATTTCTCTGGGGCACTCTAATATTGGTCTGATCCCAACACTATTCTACCTCCAGGACACATATTTTATATATTATTACCAACTTTTTTTTTTTTAATTCCTAGAGAACTAAGAATAGACTCTGCAACTGGAGGTTGTTGTGATAAATTCCAAAGTAGTTTGAAAGTAGAAGGCTACACCAATCTTCTCTTTGCAGCACCTGGCAGTAACCTATATGAAAATATCCATGTAATCAGGTTGAAAATTCCTCTCTCTGCAAACAAACAATTCTATAGCATCCCTGAAACGTTATCCCTGGATAACGTTTCTCTTAAGTATCAAAGTCGATACCAGTCTGGCCTATTGTCACCTGACATTTGCTATTACATTTGTTGTTATGTTATTCATGATCATCAACACCTAGATTATGTTTGAATATAGAAAGAACTATATTGCATTTCCTGTTAGAAACTATGGCATGGAAGCCTTCCATATGGCAGAGTTCCAATTCCTAATTGTGTTGTACAGAGCAAGTCATGGAGTTGGAAGGACACAAAAAGCCCATGACATCATGCAAAGTGGATGGTGCATACCAAGCTTTAGGCAGGAATTGGGAACTCTCTCAGTGTGGTAAATCGTGGTTACCATTCCACATTTGTGACACCTAATAGTATGTTTCATATTCATCTTTTCCTGTAAGTTTTATAAGATTCCCTTCTTAGCAGATTATATTAAAAGAAACATTTTACCCATTTAATTGGAGTGATAAAGACATTCCCAAATAACTCTGATATTCATGATCACTTGTGAAATGCACATCACAGACAGATGAATATAAGCACCATGTGTAAAGCATTTTTGAGGTTCCATTTTAGGTGTGTGCTTATTCTAGATACGTTCAGTGACATAAAAGAAGCAATATAAAAGGCTTCAATCCAACTCCTAAGTCTTTTTTTTTTTTTTTTTTTTTGGTTTTGTTTTGCAGAACTGGGATTGAACCCATGGGGCATTCTACCTCCGAGCTCCACCCCCAGTCCTAATTTTTATTCTTTATTTTGAAACAGGGTCTCAGTAAATTGTGGAGTGCATCACTAGGTAGCTGAGGTTGGCCGAGAACCTGGATCCTCTGGTCTCAGCCTCCCAAATGCCGGGATGCTGGGATTACAAGCCATGCCCAGCTCCAAGTCTTTTTTTTTTTTTTTTTTTTTTTTTAAATCAAGTATACTATTTTTTAAAAAATCAAATGTTAGGGAAAATGTCTACATAGAAGCATCAGTGGCTTACTGGTGAAAAGTTACATACCTGTATGTAAGAAATAGTTGAAATGAACTAAGTCAATTTTTCTAGTCTGTGCAATCATACAAGAAACAAGAAAGTAACTACAGTCATAGCAATGCGTTAGTCAACTGAATTGCATGTATGTCTATGGTCCTGCCATATTATATTAGCTATAGATGCCACGCATGTCTTAGTCTGCATGTATATATTATGATGTTTGTGTACTGGCAAAATTATCTAAAGATCTATTTCTGAGAACATTTCTCCATCATTAAGTGACTCATGACAGTGCGTATCTTTGTATTTCTTCACAAATTATAAATGCCATGTAAAATGTTAGGGATTTTCCTAATAAAAACATTTACTTGAAATGTGGATTCTAATTTCACTTTCTCACCATCTGTTCCATGGCTGGCTGCTTGGATAACACGGACTTCTGTCTCACAGAATAGGAATTTTGCCATGGCCTAACCAGCTCTCACAAATTAAGAAACAATAGGCTAGCTCACTATTTTGATTAAAAATATTTTATAAAAGTTCTATGTTCCTGATGATTCTAGCTAGTGACCTAATTCTTTTTAACAACTGCATGGTTTTTAGCATCATCCTTTTTCTATAAGAATTATAAAACTTTATGAGAAGGACCACTTTTATCTGAGATATATACTACATCGGTTCAGAATAAAGAACCAATAAAAGCAAGGCTTTCGCATTATGTCAACAAAATTTTATTGACTCTAAATGTATAATAAGGAATACTTGAGCCTTATAATAATATCATATAGTAAACATGAATAAAATACATTCTGGCATACTATACAAAATATACTATATTTTTCTGGATAACCTACTCTGAATTTTCTCACAATATGGGGGTTAATAAGGAGCTGTCTTTCTACGTTGTCCACTAAATTTGACCTTAAATACAATGTATGAAGATGCTATATTTAAAGAAGACCATAAAATTCTAAATCGACCAGGCACCAAGAAAAGACTTTTTGAACAAAAGACCAATTGCATGTTTTTCCTTCTGGATTGAAAAAGGGTAAATATCAACTTCTTTTATACCTGTTCATTATGTTGACTGTTTTACAATATTTCTGTAATTTATTTAGCCATGGAATCCTTTTGGATTATAATGCAATGATAGAAAACCCTTAGGAGCTCACATGACATAATGCTTCTTTTCCATAAAGTAGGTGGGTTATAATTGCTGCAAGATGATCAGAACTGGAATTTATCAACTAAATATTGTGGACTACATTCTACCCTAGATTTGTTTTCTACCTGTTCCTTGTGGCACTCAAATTTGGGAGTCTGAATTTTATGAACTACATTAATGGACTCTCTTGCTCTCTGTGATTCTTCTGACTTCAACATCTTTTAAGAACAACCACAGGTTTGAGATAATGTGAACAAACCTTTTAGCTACAAAGTACTATGTAAATGTGGACTAAGTAATAGCTGGAATGCTATTTAGTGTTTCATAAATGTTTGCCTTCTCCCCTACGAATTTGCAAAAAGAATGATTATTATTGTATCTATTTAATATTCATGAAGGTGCTTGGATTTTGAGGATGGCATTTTTTTTTAATCCAGAAATATCTTTATGGGTAGGCTTAATAGAGGAAAGAGAGCAAAAGCTAAGTGACATCTTCCACTGACACCGTCAGTTCTTTGAGGAGTGAGGTGACAACTCACTGATGCAGCTTTTGCTGGGAAATGATGGTGTGAAGCATGTGTTCAAACCCTTTAGGTGCTTTGCAGTTCAATTCTAGAGTAGGGGAGTTAAGAAAGTTTACTACTAGATGTGTGTGTGTGTGTGTGTGTGTGTGTGTGTGTGTGTGTGTGTGTGTGTTACTGCAGATTGAAACCGGGTGCATTCTATCTTCAAGCTAAAACCCTTTCTTGATTTATTTTTGTTTGTTTGTTTGTTTTTGAAACAGGGTCTCACTAGGTTGCTGAGAGCCTTCTACAATGCTGAGGCTGTTCTCCAACTCGAGATTCTTCTGTCTCAGCCTCCCAAGTGCAGGATTACAGGGGTGTGTCACCATGTGCGGAAGATTTTTTCTTTTTCTTTTCCTATCCTGTGTTGTAGTGGGTAGAACAGTTATGTACAAATAGAGTAGGTCCAAAATTTTGGATAGGTCCACTAGCTAATTCTGAGCATATCACACAATTCTTTTAAGATTTACTTTTCCATCTTGAAAAATGTCTACCTCTTGAGTTATTTTAATCTTTTAAATTTTTGAATGTAGATTAATCAACATTACAGTTCTTCAATATTAGACATCATATGTTGCTCTGTGTTATTCGGTGAAATGAAAAGGAGTATTAATAATTTTTCAAAGTCTCAACCTATTTGATATTAGATTATATGTTAGATTACCAGCATTTGTCACCATTTCAGAGTGACAAGTGAGAATTCTTGCATCAGCTTTATACATTGATCAATTACTTATTTCTAAACAACTCTCAGATCTAGAATGTTGTAACTCATTGCAACTATTGCTAAGTAGAATCTAAGTTGGATAACTTTTTTAATGTGATGGCTTGTAAAGTTTGCTTCATCAAGTTTATTGTCACATTATTTTACTTACTCTCTGAAAAGTACCATTCTTTGTACTGTGTGCCATTTAAGATCACAAACATGCAAATGTGGTTGGAAACAGCAGGATTTTTAATGTTTTTTTTTTCCTCCTTAATCATAGTTGGGGAAGATTTCTAGATCAAGAGGAAGTACAATCACACACTTCTGCTTAAAATTCACTGGCTAAAATTCATGCACAAGGTATTATACAAAGCAAGTTTCCTAGCCCCTTTTTTATGATAACTAGCTCCTCCTGTTGCCTACCTGTGGGGAAATTTAATGTTGCTCCCAGACTATTCTTAGGGTCTTATTTCTCCTGATTTGTTCTGTATCTTTTTCCTCTTTGCTGAACTTGAAATTCACCTTTGCAAGTTACCCTCTCATTTTCTATCCTATTCTGACCTCCTCCAGTTCAGAAAGGAGAATTTAGATTCATTCCTTTGGTTTCTATTAGAAACACAACAAAACAGCAGTCGAATAATGCCAGTGTATAAGAGTGTACTGAAAGTTGCAGAATTGGGAATGAATTTGATAGAGGAAAGTATAAGTTCTTTGCAAGCAGATTTTGGATGTGACATCTGAAAGTTTTTTGGAAACATGACCATGATTCCAGGCTCTCTCTACCAGGAAGCTTGTGGGTCTTACGCCAAATGTGAAGATTTCCTCCTGGAAACTTTTGTTCTATTACTTATTATTTACATAAGTTTTTCTTTCTACTTCAAGATATTTTAGAATTTCAATCTGTTCTTAATTGTTCTTTCACACAGTAAGTAATGAGGAATTCTATAAACATTTTTTAATCACTGTTCTGGAAAACAGAGAATCCATTCCTTTCTTTTGCTTTAAACATGTATATATAAACTTGATCTGTGTTATACATGAAGTGCAAATGGGGCTCTGATTATTGTTTGGAGATTATGTCTTCTTGGTATTTCTTTCTAACTAGAATGATGCATAATATATATATATAATATACACACATAGTATATACACACACACAGTATATACACACATATTATACACACACATATATATGTGTGTGTATGTGTATATATGTGTGTAGGTATGCTTGGTATACAAAAATATATGCATGCACACAAATACATAAAATCTAAGCCCTCCGTGGAGCACAGCTAAATGTGTAAGATGAAAGGTGTTTTTTTTGTTGTTGTTTTTTTTTTTTTTTTTTTTTTTTTTTTGTGGTACTGGGGATTGAACTCAGGGGCATTCTACCTCCGAGCTACACCCCCAGCCCTATTTTTATTCTTTATTTTGAAACCGGGTCTCACTAAGTTGCAGAGTGCCTCACTAGGTAGCTGAGGCTGGCTGCGAACCCTGATCCTCCGGTCTCAGCCTCCCGAATGCTGGGATTACAAGCATGCGCCACCACGCCCGGCGAAAGGTGTTTTTATTAAATTATAATGTTTTTAAAAATTTTGATTCTTTAGTTTTGGGGATTTTGTTTGTTTTTGCTTTCTTTTTTCTCTATGGTTCTGCTTAACAATTTTAATGCTTATTTGGGATTGAATCTAGCGATGTTCTTTCTGAATCACACCCAACCTTTTTATTTTTTATTTTGAAACAGGGTCTCCCAAAAGTCACTGGAGATTTTGCCATTCTGCTGAGGCTGTCCTCTGACCTGTGATCCTCCTATCTCAGCCTTCCAAGCCCTGGGATTACAGGCATTTGCCCCTATGCCTCAATATGTTTGGATTTTTTTGGTACAACTAAAACAGAAAGACCAACTAAACAATTTTGGTAGATATTATACAAATAATATCTACCATATTTATATATGCTAAGTTCCAATCTGAGTTTGATACATTGTCCTAATTGTTGCTGGAATATTTTTTTAATTTTTTTTTTTTTATTGGTGCATTGTAAGCATTCATCTTAATGAGGTAGAAGATGGTAGAGGCATACATGCACACAGCACTCATTTAGCCCTTCCCCAATTCCCACCCCATTCCCTTCCCCCTCCCTCCTTCTCATGTTCAGAATAGTGATTCTCTTTGATATGTTTGTGAATATACATCATGTGCATTATTTTTGACAACAAAAATTAAATATTCGTATTTTTATTTTATTAATTTATTGTTGTATTTTGTATAGGAAAACATTGAAAATGGTACAGAAAATGTGTAACAAATTTTTTTTCAAAGGAATGTCACACTAAAAAGTTTGCAGATCTTCTGTGAGCTTACTAAATTCTGATAATTTCAGTCTAGCATTTCCAATTATCATTCTTTCTGTATTTGGAAAATGTTCAGGTTAATCTTCATTTTTTTTTTTTTGGATATCATGATTATCCTAATATATTTCTTTATGTAATGCTATGTTTGTTGTTATGAAATTATTTGAACTTTGACTAATAGGAGTTTAAGTCCTGCAAAGAAAATATTACTTCCTGATACATCACCAGAGGAAATCCCTGACCAATATCTTTTTTAGTATTTCCCACTGAGAAATTCTTTATAAATAAAATTCTATTCAAATCTCCTCTCCAACACTCTCTCTCAATAAATGCACATTTAATATTTTATTGTCAGGTTTTTATTCTACTTGAGTGTGAAATTAAGTCAAAATAAAGTTGAAAATTGCTTTCAGTTACTTTTCACAAACTATTTTTCCTTAATATTATGTATGTAAGCATAATAGCACATTGAGGGTCTCTATGAGTCTGTGTATAGAGCAATATTTTCCTATCTAGGTGTTTGTTTTTTGTGAGACAAATTCTTGAAATTTTTTCTCCACTTCTTAATTCTTCAAAAGACTACGCTTACACTTCTTTATTAATTCCTCTGTAACTGGATCTGTCACACTTTGACTAAGCTTACTGATGTCAAACATGAACAATGAGGCCTTAACTAACCTGTATGATTCCCTTAGATTTGTATTTTTAATATAATATTTCATTATGTTTTCAATTTTCAGTGGTCTTTTTGAAACTATCAAAAATATTTTATTAAACAGTATTTATTTTCTATTATATGAACTTTAATAAATATCTTTATTCCCCTCAAAGAGACATTTGCAGAGCAGTATCCTTTCCTTCAGGTCATGCTTTCTTGTCTTAGTTTTTTCACATTTTTTCCCACATAAATTTATAAATTAAAACATCAAGTTTAGCTGGGCATGATGGCACACACTTGTAATCTTAGTACTAAGTAGGCTGAGACAGAAGATCACAGGTTCAAAGCCAGCCTGAGCAACTTAGTAAGACACTTGGCAACCTAGCATGACCATATTTCAAAACAAACAAAAAAATAAATAAAAAGAGGTAGGGGTAAAACTCAGAGGTAGGATGCCCCTACTTCAATCCCCAGTACTACAAATAGTCTCTATATAATCCAGTTTGGTTATGTATGGTGATACACCTTTAATGTTAGTGTTTGGAAGGCTGGGATAGGAGGATTGCAGGTTCAAAGCCAGCTTTAGAAACTGAATAAGGTCCTCAGGAACTTAGGGAGAACTTATGTCAAAATAATAATTAAAATAGGACCTGGGCGGGGGGGAGGGTAGCTCAGAGGTAGAATGTCCCTGGATTCAATTTCCTGTACCAAAAACAAAACAAAAAAGATAAATTTCTTAGTATCTATGTTATATTCTGTGAGCACAATCATATCTCTGTGCTTTTTCCACATGTTACATTGACTCTGAAATTAAGAAAGTATTTGCATATAAAATATGTGAATTAAATATATAGCCAGACTCAAAATATACATGTGAATTGATATAAAATGCTAATATAGGTAAAGATCAGAAGAAAATATGGTATAGTGTGTTATGGGAATAATTTCTTTGTATATTAAAATTGTAACTGCTTCAGTTTAGGATTGTTTGTGCATTCCAAAGCTTGGAAGATATCAAGATACCTTGGGCTAAGTGAATGAATAAGTAAGTTGTGGTATATCTATGCAATGGAATATGAATCAACACTTAAAAGCAATAAGCTAAGCCAGGAAAAGACATGGAAGAAACTTAAATACATATTACTACCAAGTGGAAGAAACCAATCTGAAAACGATACCACGTGATTCCATCCATACAAAAGTCCAGAAAAGCAAACATGCCGGAGATATTTAGGAAAACAAGATGACTCTGTGCAATACTGTTATGGTGGACAAGGTCAGTAAACGTTCTTCCAAACCTATAGACTCTAAAAGAGTAACAGTGAGCCCTAGTGCACACTGTGAATTTTGAGTAATAAAATTGAGTCAAAGGAAGATGCATAGATTATCAACTTGGTGGGCAAGTTGATAGTGAGGGAGGGCATTGATTTGTAGGGGAAAGTAGGTGGGAAATATTCCTGCCAGATTTTGCTGTGAATTTTTCTTTTTTTTTTTAGGGGAAAGGGAAATACTGGTGATTTAACCCAGGAGCATTCTACCTCCCACCTATATTATTAATTATTTTGAAACAAGGTCTCCCTAAGTTTCTGAGAGCCTTGCTAAATTGCTGAGGCTGGCCCTTGAGCCTGTGATCCTCCTATCTCAGCCTCCCAAATACTGGGAATACAGGTGTGCACCCCTATGCCTAGACCGATTTTCCAGTGAATCATAAGCTGCTTTTTTTTTTAATTAAGTCTACATTTAAAACGTTACTTTACTGAATGCTATGTTTATGTTATAACAAATATGCTATACAACCTTAAATACATGACTACAGAAATAAAATTAGTTGAATTAAAAGAAACACTACAACTTGAGTTAAGAAACTTCAGGTAGTGACTTTTCATTTCTATTAGTTCTGGCAGCAGTTGAAAATTTAAAACTACCCTTCATAACATCCTAGGTATTAAAATAACTTAAGTACACATGTATGGTAAATATAAATGTGTATAAATCTTTTATCTTCATTATCAGAAAGGAATTTTAATAACAGGAGTTGAAGTTCTCGGCTAGCTGTTAGCATTTCCACACATTATTTCTCTGTGTCAACTGTAAGTTCTTTATCCTTCTCTTGGCTGCTTTCCAAGCTGGGTAATCCTGCTCACCTAAATTTTTAATGTAGTTTCAATTGGATGTTGTGTACCTCTTTACTTTCTGTCATGTATCGTTGTAGAGTGTTGAGCATTTTTATTTCTGAGTGTGCTGCAGTAATCCCTTTGTTTGGTTTCTCTTTTAGAGTATGCTTGAAAAAATATTACCAAGCTTGTTGGAATCTTCAAGATGAGAGGTTATGAAACCATGAATGTCAATGTCAGAAGCCATTATCAAGCAACATAAGAGGATTATGTTTATTGTTGATAGGTTTAGTTTTTATTGAACCATACAGGAATGACTGTTTAGATAAATACACATGCTTCACCATCAGTGTGTCAATAAGCAAACATACTTTGTTGTCATCAGAATATATTGAATTTTCAAGTGTGCTTCTATTTTAATGGTCAGATGAATAATAACTTCTACCTATTTAGCTTTATTGTTTACAGGTATATTACAAGGATGTTGGAGTCAACCAATTTACATTGAGATGATTTTCCTGCTGACTGTAGCCAACTCAAAGTACATTAAGTAGTAAAGAAAATGATTCTCAAAGGAGAACTTTGTATATAATACCAGAGTTTACTTGGAAGAGGATTCAAGTAAAATTTCTATAGGCTAAGATAGCTTTTCCTGGGAAATGCTTTTATTTTTCCTTGACAAGACTATTCTATTAATAATCATCCTTACTGGGAGTAAAAAGGCTAAATAGATTTTTCTGGAAATGATAATTGGATGTTCAGAGATATTAAGGTAATTATGTCTAAACATCTTAAAAAATAAAAATTAAATATATTGCTTATTTGTTAAATACATGCAGAAAAATATTTTTACATAAACAAATACTATGAGCTAGACTGTCTGCTTCCCTACAATATACACAAGGTTAAACTTTATTGTATTTTTTTCTAAGTTCAACTGTTGGACAAGCTCTTTAAAGGGAGTGGATTAAAATTAATTTAGTTTGCATATAAACATTGACATTGAAACATTTTGTGGTTTGCTAAACCAATTCTCAATAATTTATAAAAATCACTGGAAAAATCTAGGAAGTAAAACCAAATGTTTCGTAGAATAAAGAGAGTAAGACACATGACAGTTCATATACACACAAAAATGGTTATGTGAGCAGGGTGCAGCTGTAATCCCAATAATGCCAGTAGTTGAGAGGCTGAGACAGAAGGATTGCAGGCTGGAGGACAGCCTCAGCAAGTAGTGAGACTCTCATCAACCTAGTGAGACCCTGTTTCAAAATAAAAAATAAAATAGGGCTGGGGGTATAGTTTGGAGGTAAAATGCCCCTGGGTTCAATCCCAGTACCCCCCTGCCCCCCCCACACACAGTATAATATAACTTAATGAGATCCTGTTTCAAAATAAACAGTCAAAGCCAGGAACAGTGGCACACACTTGTAATTCCAGTACATGGGAGGCTGAGACTGGAGGATTGTAGATTCATGGCCAGCTTCAGCAACTTAGGCCCTCTGCAATTTAGTAAGACCCTGTTTCAAAATAAAATAAAATAGGGTTAGCGGTGTCTCTCAGGAATAGAATACCCCTGGTTTCAATCCCCAGTACCACATACATAAATAAATAAATAAACAAATAAACAAGCAAACAAATAAATAAAGGCTAGGGATATAGTTCAGAGTTTGGAGGTAGAATGCTCAGGTTAATTCTCCAGTAACACACACACACACACACACACACACACACACACACTAATAGTTATGTAAATAGACTACAAACTTATGAAGTACATTCAATTCTAATCATAGTAGTAAAATTAAATTTGACCTACATAGCCAGTCCAGATATAACGCCTTACACTTAGAGTCAATTGATTTTCAGCAAGAGTTCCAAGCCACTTCAATAGGGAAACAGTACTCTTTTTAGCTAATGGTTCTGTGACAGTTGGATATCTACATGCAAAAGGATGATTATGGACCATATGCCGGGCATAGAAAGTAATTCTCCATAGATAATAGTTCTAAATGCAAAAGCCAAAACCATCAAATATTTGTTTTACCTTTACTGGTGCATTGTAATTATCCATCACTGGGAAGTTCAAAGTGATGCAACATCTGTGTACAGAGCACTTGGTGTGTTTCCATTTTAAAACTAAATATGGGAGCTTTGTGACCATATAGTACCTAATGATTTCTCAGACATTATACAAGCTACACAAGCAAAAGTAAATAAATCAGACTTACTTAAAATTAAAACGGCCCATTTTTTCCTGAAAATTATACCAACAACAAAAAAAAAAAAAAAATGGGGAAAGCACAATGGGGGAAATAGTTTCAAATTATATATCCAGTAACAGTCTTATTATCAGATATAATATATAAATAAAAATATAAATTGGTTCACAGAAATCGATAGATATATAAGGAATTTGCAAGCCGACAATAAAAGATAAATAATCCTATTCTGAAGTTGGTCAATGATATGAATAGACATATCTCCTAACCTTATTACAGAATTCTACTATGACCTTTATAAGTTACTGACATCTGTTCCATAAATTGAAATAATTGAAAAAAATAAGTGCTACCTACATGCATGAAAATATCACTTTGAATCTCAGTATGGTGTATCATTTGCATGTACCAATAAAGAATAAAACAAAGAATGCAAATAAAATAAAACAAAGCTTATAAAAGAAAGACAAAATAAAATAAAAATGATGTGTGCTTTAAAACTCTGTCCAGTACGGATGTATTCAAAAATTTCTTGGCTAATATTGATGGAGCCTGGGACTAAGAAAAAGTAAAGGCAGAATTTTCAGTATTCTTAAGAAAGCACAGAGATTATAGGAAAAATCAATTCTTTAATGTAGCCCCCCAAATTCTTTGTGCATGTCAAACAAATGTGTTGTTTTTTATATTGTTGAGTACTGGAAACAATTGTACAAACTTTGGCTTCTTCCCCACCCCCTCAAAAAAATCACACACACACACACACACAAAGAAACAACAACAACAAATTATTTAAGAACAAGTAGAAGGATAAGATATCTGCCAATTTAAGTAAGGTTTCATATCAGTACTATTTTTCAAATGTATCCTACTCTATCATTATAAGATATCTTAAAGCCTGCGAAATACAGGGGGGAAAAATCACACTGCTCAGAAAGAATTCTTTGGTGATTAGAACTGCTGCCCAAACTTCACTCCAGTTTAAAAGAAGCTTAAGATCTATCAAGAATAAGACAAGTCTGCAACTTCAAAGGATGGTTTACAAGCCTGAATGCCAAGTAGAGCAGAACTGGAGGAACGACCTTGGTAGACACATGTCGGAAGGGGTTTACCTGTCAAAGTGAGTCAAACCAAGAGAGGAAACCGGAAACTGAAATACGACACTCCTCTCAAAGTCCCAGAAGATTGTTTTCCCAAATAATTTCTATCACATGCTAAAGTATGTTTTGTTATACTTGCTGGAAAACAATGTGCCTAAGAAAAGGTATATGAAGGCTGAATAATAAATTTAGCAATAAATATACACCTAACCAATATTTCTACTTAAAAATATTTTGAGTGCAGAACTATATATATACATATGTATGTATACATATGTATATATATTAAATCTATTACTTATTTCTTTGCTTTCAGCAGATCATTTCCTAAGCGATTTAAAATCATCTCCTTATTTTACAAAAGAGGAAATGGAGTTTTAGTAAAATTAAGTAATTTACAAAGATCAAACAAATAGTAAAGGACACAGTTCAGATATGAACAGAGTTCTTCATGACTCCAAAACCCAAGTACTGAAAAAAGACTTTTCTTGTTGAAGACATCTATGACATAAAACATCTTAGTATATCAGGAAAGAAAATCCACTTTATAAGTAATATTATGAATGGAATGGTGTTTCCTCTCCAATAGGAAAATTTTTAATTTTAAAAATTGAGTCTAGCCCATCTCCTTAATTATCTGAACATATGCCCATAAAGAAATCTGTTAATTCAAATTCTAAAATAAAGAAAATAATGTATTGAGGATATTTTTAAAATATATTCACAAACTTGGATAGCTGCAAAATATACATAAATTCAAACACATACTCTACACAGAGATTCAAATATATGAGTGATAAATCCATTGACTTTTGTATAAACTTCTAGTTTCTTTCCATTGAGACCCTGACAATAATGCACAGTGTGGCTAAGGCGTGATCCTATATACATTCCCCTTTTATTGGCATTTGTTTAATTCTGGTTCATAGTTTATGTGCTATGAGATATTTTTATAATCATTCACTTTCCTTTCTTTCTCAAATACCACTCAATGTTAGCATCCTTTGAAATATATGTGAATAGCCTCTCATCTTTATATTTGCAAAAAAAAAGAAACATATTTGCTTTTTAAATGCAATAATGTTTTCTCGCATTATATTCTTTATAAAGCTGACAGTGCATTGCCCTTGTTAACTCTTAGAATACATTCTGTTCCTTCTCCTGCATTCTCTGTAACTTGAATATTTGCTTCATCTCATTCCTGTGATTCACATTTTCTAACATCTGTTTTTTGTCCCATCATCCCACATGTGGAGCACTAATATAAACTTAAATTATGATTATGATTTCCTGCCTTTTTTAATGCACCTGTATCATTGTATCTGTGAAACTAAAAAATTTTAGACATAATGGGTTAACACAGAGAATGGTCTTATACTATTTTGTGTTTTGCGATGGAGAATGAAAACAAAATGTTTTGTACCTTGATGCTCTGAGACATCTTACACATACACTTCCAGAGCCTCTGTAGAGGATGGCCACTATTCCTTATTGTTCTAGAACTAACATATAATATGTCACTTAACATGACAATGGAAACTCTAGTCGTATAAAATGTGAGTTAACATAAGGAGTGGTGCTGCTGTAAAATAGGGCCCTGAAATAACTCCGAGTTTTAAGAGTAACATGTTTGTCAGAAATCATTTAAAAGACAGAGATTCAATAAAAGCCATAAAGTATTGAGACTCTGCAGACACAGGATAGTATAGTCATATGCGATGGTGATATGCTTGATCATCTGGTAGATACTACAAACGCGCTTTCATCTGGTACTAGAGTAACAGAGGGGTCAATTGTTATTCATTGTTTAATTTCAATCTAAATAGCCAAATGTGGCTATCGACTATGTTGTTGGACAGTGCAACACTAAGAAAGTTTACATGTTAGTGCAATTCGCCCTGAATTTCCGGAAGGTTATGTATCTGTCTACCCTGGGTGCTCTAAATAAATGGTTCTCAACTATTCTACTATTCTCTCTCTCTCTCTCTCTCTCACACACACACACACACACACACACACACACACACACACACAACGCACACATATATACAATATTAATATTATGAAAAATCTTTGTTAGTGTTTTTTTAATTTTTTCTTGCAATTATAGAGGTTGTGATTATATTTATTGCAATAATGTATGACACATTAGATACTTAATTGCAACTGCTATTCCATTAAATGTGTTTCATGAGATATTAGTTAAGAAATATTTTAAAGAATCTCAGTGATAGTTTTCCTTCTTAAATACATTTTATATGTGCATGCAAAAATCATAGACACTTTTTGTTTCTTTTAATGCAAACAAAGCATAAAATAACAAAAAGTCACAAATCAATTTGAATAAATAAATGTTGACTATACATGAATGCATCTGTTTATTAACCATATCATGGTTATATGCAATTTTTATTGCTGATTTTGTTGTGTTTTGTCTTAAAAATTCAGAATTTATTTTATGATAATATTCCAAATGTATTATACATAGATCATGAATAGTATGCAGTCTAATTTTTTATGAATCAGTGAATGAGAGAAAGGAAGTTTCCAATGAATGAGAGAAAGATGTAGAGCATGCACTGCATTTCAAAGGCAATGCCAAAATAGATTAGACTGAAACTCTTGGATTTTTAAGGACCAGATCAACAATACCAACTTTTTTTTTTCTGAGTGACTTAATTGGTAGACAAATCAATCCTAGAAAAGTAAAATTTATGTTAATATAAAACAATTTAAAGATGATGGTTTAGGAAGGGTAATGAGCTTATAAATATGTTCTGCCTGTTCATCTCTCCATGAGCTAACTTGGAAGAAGCTATCCCCTGGAATGTTGGGATCTGCAGTTCCTTCCCACTAGCCCAAATCTAAGAGAATAACAGAACTTAGAAGGTATATTGCCTATGCATGGAAGAGATCTAAAACAAAAATGAAAGAAAATAACAATCACAAAAATGTGGGCCCAAGTATATGACCCACCAAACCAGTATCTCATGCCTTCATTTTGGCAAAAAATAACTACGGGAGGTCATGAGGCTGGGTCTATTTGTACGTTCATGTAAGGAACATCTTTACACATGAATAAAAGGATGCCATGAGATGGAAATATATGTTTATTACTTAATCCATAGTACTTAGAATGTAACTTTATTTAAAAATACACTGTTTAAGTAGACCATAAAAAGTGATATCATTAAGATAAGCTCTAAACTATGGAAGCAGCTAAGATGTCCATCAACAGATGAATGGATTACAAAACTATGGGATATGTACACAATGGGATTTTACTCAGCCATAAAGAAGAACAAAATCATGTTATTTGCAGGGAATTGGAAGGAACTGGAAAAAATTATGTTAAGTGAGAGATTAGCCAGTCCCAAAGAGTAAAGAAGCATATGTTCTCTCTAATATGCGGATGCTAGGGAGAAGATGGGGCATAAGAGGGTCTCCAGATGTAAAAGGAGAGACCCTGGAAAGCAAAGAAGTTGACTTAACAGAAGGGGTTGGATGGGGGGGGGGTACACTAATGTATATCAAGGTTTCTCACTAAACTGAACTTGAGAAGGAGGGAGGGTGAGGGAGCGGGGTGGGAATTTGGGGAAGGGGTCAAATGAAAACTGTGAGCACATATAGTGTTATCAATTTGTACCTAACAAAGATGTATGCTTACAATGTATGAATAAAAATTAAAGAAAAAAAAAGATAAGCTCTAAGCCAATAACTAGTGTCCTCATAAAAGGGGAAATTTGGACACAGAGACAGAGATGCAAAGGGAAGACAGATGCTAAAAAGGCTAGAAGGTCATGAGAAGATAGAAACTAAGCTGTTTAAGATGAAAACATGCTTTTCAGGAATATTTCAGTACAACTCAATATATAATTTGTTTCAAGGTAACTCAAATATTTCAATTTTTTTTTCTCTTTGGCTTGCTAGGATTCCTCCCTTTACTGCCAAACTTTTGTAGAGTCTTGAAATGAGTCTCAAAGGACATAGATTGTTCACATGCCTACCCTTGACTTAACCACAGTGATCAATTACACCTTTCCCTTTACAAAGGGACCATCAGCCTGGGGATATAGCTGGGGGGGAGAGAGCTTGTCTGGCATGCCTGAAGCATTTGGTTCATTCTTCAGCACTGCAAAAGTAAGTAAGTAAGTAAGTAAGTAAGTAAGTAAGTAAGTAAGTAAGTAAATAAATAAATAAATAAGTAAGTAAATAAATAAATGTATAGATGTGGTCATCCCTACCGGCATGGTAGACTAACTCATTTTATCCTTGGAATAAAAGAATGGAATTAGGCTATTCTAGCCTATGAGGAGTTTCCTAAAAGACTCTAGGAAGAACAGCAACAAAAATCTTATGTTGCCATGTGATCAAGTCAAAAGTACCAAAAACATAAATGGGAAGGGACAGAAGACATTGAGGGCATTTTCAGTAGCTGCATTATATCTTTTTTTTTTTAAATCTCATATTCTAAAGAACCCTTCCTTTACTGTATTTTCCTACTTACTGAAGTTTAGCTTCAGATTTGTTCATTTCTAAACTAAATAAAATATATTTGCTGAATACCAGCACATTTTGTCCCCATTTTTAATCTTCTAGCTACCATTTGACACATTGCAAACTGGTTTGTGACCGATTGAGGCAAAGAGACTATTTGTCAAAAGGACCGGTTATTGCAAGAGTGCCACGTAATGGCTCCTACGGTAAGGTGGGATCTGGCCCCAATTACATTTCCCACATCAGTTTATCTGTGTTTCTTTCTCACCCCTCAAATTAAATGCCCAGGTGTCCTTCTGCTTGGGCTAACAGGACAAAGTCTGTTCTAGCCTCCACATTCTATAGTTGTCCACAGAATGGTCATGGCAAGTTCCTTCTCAAAACTTGGATTCAGTTTATGTTTTAACTCTCCCTGAGTTCTTTTTCATCACATATTGAAGATCACACCTCATCTTCAAAAGAAAATCACTGTTATTTAATCATTTACTTCATTGTGTTTATCACAATCAGTTATATTCTTCTATATGTTCTTACTTGTATTTCTTGTCTCCTATTACAGTCTATAATTGAACTGTGCTCCATTTTTTTAGGAAAACGGGACAGTTTTTGTCTCTATTATTTTATCTCCACATCTCCCTATGCATTAACCAGCTGAAAGGAATTTTCTGGCATTCTGAGCTGGTGAATGTTCCACTACACACCAAATTCTGTGGTATAAATGGTTGAGACAGACATAGACCTAGATTGACACAGTCTTAGAGACAGGCATAGAGATTGAGATAGAAATCAGTGTATCTGTATAGGCATAGGTATGGACATCTTCATTTAAGTATAGGCATAATGTATTCAGGAAATATCCCAGCAAAGTTTGACCTGTACGACTGGCTCAGAAATGACTTCACTTCAAATTCCAGCATTTGAAATAAAAAAGTTCAGTATTCAGTATTTCTCTGCCTGCCTTTCAAGTCTCCCGAAGCAAGGGATATTTACAATTAAACATGACTTTCATATAAAACTATTCAAAACTATATAATAACATATAAGAGTAGCTTACCATTTTGCAAATATACACACTATGTCACTGAAATACAATTTATTTATGTTTATAATTTTATTAGTGTTCTGTAATTATACATTGCAACGAGGTATAGAGCTATAGGAACATGCATGCCACAGCGCTTGGTGGGTTTCCCTTAGGATTCTGCCCCACCTCCTTCCCTTTTTCATAAATATCATGGAGATTTAGGTTGATGATTTCATATATGTGCATAGCATTATTTGAACTATTACTTACCTTCAATTTAAAATTAAAAATATTGCATTTCATCTTTTAATAATTTATTTTCTCCTTTAAAGTAAAATAACTTCAAATATGTATTTTGTAAAAGGTAAAATCACACGGATAAATTATTCATTGAAAATGACTTGTTTTATTATCAGAGAAAGACAAATCATGTGGACAAATTATTCATCTTTTTATAACAATGAATGAGTACATCTGTTATGCCATAATTTGAGTATTTACATAAATCCACTTTCACAGTATTTTATATTTCCCGAGGGCATCTTCTCTACACATTTTGGTTTTAAAAGTGTATTCTGGTCAAACATTTTTACAGGTGTTTTCCTATGTGGAGACGAGAGATGAGTAAATGCCTCTCTCACATTCGTTCCTACTTTTGTACCTTTGTTCTTCCTGTTTCCTACTTCTAGAATAACTCTAACACTTACGGTAATAACCACTCATGGAATTTCCTATGAGAAGTTTCCTCTTCCTCCCTTGAATCCTTTACTATGCTTTTACATTATTCATATGGTTTTTCATTAGCATGGCTTTGCAATATATTTAAATGTCATTTCTATCATTCCAGTTATAAAAACTGAATGGAATGAACAACTTCAAATTTTCAACAGTGCCGGGCAATGCTTACTAAATATGTTATGTTAATGGATTATGTGTTTATTAAGATGCATACTTAAAAGCCATGGCGTTTTTATAAGATATAAATACGGGTAGTATTAATATATTTTAAATTTGTAATTAATGGCGAATTATTCCTAACCCTATGTCTTCAAAACATCAAGTATATCTTTAAAATCCAATTTTCAAGGTTGTCAAATTACCAAACAAGTTCTCATGTGACAAGTAATGTTGAAACAATCACATTTTCAATAGATAATTAAATGTCAACTAAAGACATTTAGTTTTTAGCAATTGCTTTTTAAATATGCTTAGCCATCCAGATTGCAGCTGACATTTGCAAGTGAAAATTATTGACAAATAAGTTGGGTTGCTTTACCTCAGAGCATCTTCAAACACATTTACCCTTGATCTCCTTAAATGGCAGCACTCACATGTCAAAAATGTGCTGCACGCCTCTGGTTGTTGTAAATAGTATGTATTTAAAGAGCGGAAAATAGAAAAAAAAATCCAAAAATATATTGAATTAACACCTGTGTTGCAAATATTATCTGAGAGAAACTTAGCAGAGGGACTGAGTGGGAGGTGGAATTCGTAAACAAAGGACACTTCCAGATCTAGAAGCCATGGTTCCTTTTAAGATCTGTAAAGCAGGGACTTAACCTTGCCGCCACTGCAGTTTAAGTTATATAATTACATCCTTCGGAGTCGACATTTTCACCTTGGTGTGTATAAGGCCACGCAGATGCAGGCGAAAACCAGTAATTTCAGCCTTGTGCTTCCTCTCACGTTGATGATAATGAGATGGGTCACTGAAGCATGCATGAACCGCGATTTAATTGTCAGCAGTCTTTTATTTAAACAGCAAAATAGTTAGCAGTAGGCTTATACATGTGGAAGGCATGCAAAACAACAACAGTAAATGTGTTAACTTTAAAAATCACCTCATGCAGAAAAAGCCAAGCCTTTAAAATGTGTTTCCACTACCCTTTAAAGGAGTCAAAACTAATGAAAAATACAGGACCGGAAAACATAAGTGCCTCTTGCCTTGTAAAGAGTGAGAATAGTTTGCTGAAGCATCTTTAAATTTATATGTCCTTAAATGTTGAATATATAAGTATAGGAAAATATTAGGAATTATATAAACTAACTAAACTTGTAGCCAGTACTACTTTATACAGGGTCTTTGGTAAAATTCATTTTTAGTTGTAAAATTAATTGAGAAACAAGTCTCAAAAATTAGCTAATGTTAACATTAGGAACATAATTATGAATCTAATGTGTCTGGTTTTTTTTGAATGGATAATATATTTATTTTCTCAAAATTCAAACATAATATAAAAATGCATTCATTTAGAAGAGAATCACTGGTCCTCATTTCCTCCTGACTCGCAAACCTACACATAGGCTTTATTTTTAAAATCACTTCCACACTTTTTATTCCAGAAAATACCAAAGCAAATAAATAAATAAAAAAAAAAACAAATAAACTAACCAAAGCATTAGAATTAGAGAGTGACCTAGTATGAAGTGGGTTCATGTAATCATCAGGTTTGATTCAGTTTCTCTTCCTGGCTCCACATTATTTTCTTGACCTCTAAACAATGGGAGGCTCAGAGACAAATTCCTCTTCTAGCCTCTTTCCTATACGATGCCTCTCAATGTTGATAAATCATATTTATATTTTCAGAAAGGTTCTCTGAAAACCTTAGACCAGAAGTCACGCCGTACTTGACCCTTCCACCTTTCCCAAGTAGCAAATGCAAACTACACCCACCCCAGTGCTCATCCACCTCGCCCAGCTCACTTGGTATCACCTCAATATTTCTTGCACCTCAGCTCCCCAATCCTTCCTGTTGCCCTTAACTCTTTCCTTTCTCTCCCCACCCATCCTGTCCTGCTCAGTTGTCCCCTAGGAACTCTGTGCCTTCATCCCTTGGGCTCTCCGTCCTTCAGACACCCTTCGGCTCCAGCTTCACTGGCTTCCTTGCGCTTCTGCATCCAGCCCTGCTCCCGTCTCCTGGCCTGGGCAATCCCATTCCCTCTGCCTGGACTACGCTCTTCCTCGATATCTACGATTCAAGCTACTTCTCCTTGCTCAGGTCTTCATTGAAATCCTTCAGGCTTTTCCTTGTACCTATATCCAGAATTGACCTCTTGCTGCCATCCTGACCCAAACCACCTTTCCATCTCTTTCTTCTGCTATTGCAATAATCTCCCCTCATGATGTGTCTGCTACCCTTGACTGTCTTCCATGTAATTCTGACATAAGAACTGGGATGATGCCCTTAAAATAAATCTGTAGCAGAATAATATTCGAAGACCTTTCTATGAGTATGCATCTTTTGGTAATCTGGTTCTTATTACTTCTCTGAAGTCGTCCACAGCATACCCGCCCATCACTCTGTCAGCAACCTGGCTTTTCGTTTCCCCAGATTAGCTACCCTTCAGCTCACAGTACTTCTCGATGTGGGTCCCTCTTGCCTGAAATGTATCATCTTAATTTCTTTGTGATTTCATATATTTTAACATATATTACATGTATTAAATGTTTTAAAGGATAACTAGCAGTATTAAATAAATATATATCACATGAATTTAGAATATTTTAAAATGCAAAAGAACTGGGAAATATACATATATATTTCTCAACATTAAAGTGAATTCTTTTTTCAACATTAACATGGATTCTCTATATGGCAAAATTTTACCATTTTCCTCTCTTTGGTACATCTGCAGTATCAAAAATAGTGTTTTTCAGTTGACAGGCAATAAATATTTATTGAATCAAGCACTTTACATAGGAATATGTGTTTCCATGCCTATGGCAATGAAATATATTTTAGAATAGTCAATCTGTAAAATGAACAAAGCATTTTGCTTTCTCATAAGCTTACATAAAAGTATGTATCTGTATTTTGCTAAACCATTAATAGAGAAAAATTCTATTCTGAAATACCTGGCTTCATATCTGAAAGAAAGGGCAGATTCTTTTAACATGTAAACCCATCAAAGGTTTATGTTATCCTAGTGCTCTTTCCAAGGGCTTTGGAATGGAGCCATGGTTAGTCTGTATATTTAATTAGCATTACACAAAACATAGAAATCATCACAAAAGTTTAACTGAAAAATATCATTTATACGATGTTGCAAAAATGCAGAACTAGAATAAGTTTTCTTTCCCTTAATCATTTATGAAAAATAGCCTCAAACAATGACCTTTTGTTGTTTATTTTTTATGTCTTTGCAGAAATGGTTTATGAAACACTGACAAAAAAAAAGAATTTTGAAAAGGTCAGTGACGTATAGCACCACTGAGGCTGCATAATTACAACTTTCCCTCTTTATCTTGATGGCATATCTTGTTTCCTACTTGGTAATAACAACATGCTGAGATTAGGAAATAATCACAAAAAGTTATGTTGCAATTTGAGACACGATAGATCATTTTGATCTGTCAGCATAGTAACTGAGTTCATTCGAATTTGACAATTATTTGATGCTATTTAAATCTTAGCAACTACAGGAGTAGCAATAATAATAGCATTAATTGAATGAGGGGATGAAATTTGCAAATTTCTGGCACTATATTGTACAGATATTTATCATGCAGCAGTACAGTCTTACTCTTTGGTTGTATTCCTTTGTAAAATAATCAATATCAACTTCAGAAAACCATGATGAAGGAAATATTTATAAACACTGGCACATCTATAGCAAAGTCACAATCCAGAGGCTCTTAGGATAAACTCAGTAGAAAATGCTTTGTAAAACAGATAGTATCCAGTCAAGGAGACTTTAAAATTTAGGTCATGTAATGTGAAAATCAAGATTCTTTTTCTCCTATTGAGAAGAAGATGCTTTGGAAAGCAAACTTGTGTTCTCATATGGTGACAATTGTCAGGAGCTCCATCCAGATTCCAGAATTTGCTGATCAGTTCACAAATGTTCGTACTGCTCCCCACAAATCTTGCTGACCCTGGAGTTTACATTCGAAGTACATTTATTGTCTCACTTGCTTTACTGTATCCCTTGAGGTCAGACAAAAAGAAAACTAGATGTATTTAGTCAAAGATAAATAGGTAGGCATATGAGCCAAAGATAAATACATGAATCAATTTAAGCATAGCTTTGTTTGTTTGTTTTTAAGTGTGAAGTGAAATCTGTTTATTTATGTAAAAATGTGGACTCTAGCCGGGCATGGTGGCGCACGCTTGTAATCCCAGCATTCGGTAGGCTGAGACCGGAGGATCCGGGTTCGCGGCCAGCCTCAGCTACCTAGTGAGGCACTCCGCAACTTAGTGAGACCTGGTTTCAAAATAAAGAATAAAAAATAGGGCTGGGGGTATAGCTCGGAGGTAGAATGCCCCTGAGTTCAATCCCCAGTACCGCAAAAAAAAAAAAAAAAAAAAAAAAATGTGGACTCTGACCACTTTGGAAAATATAGAAAGAAAATAGTGCTGCTATATGAAACAATGTGCTTTAACGTAGAAATAATAATCATTATGAGACATATACAAATAGCTAGAATCATGTATGACTAAAATTTGTTTCACTAAACAAAAGATAGAAAATTCAGTCAAACTTAAATATTTTTATTTGAAAAATAACATAGTGATACATTCAAAAATATGCTGTTCTTTTGACCAACCTTTCCTTGCCAACAGAGTTAATATCTGGTAGATCTCCTTCAAGTAAGAGCAACTCTCCATGATCAGTCCTGGTTCTATGGAACTTGAATGCTGCATAATTTAATAGGATTACTTGAAGCAAAATGATGCCAAAAATATGAATAAAAATTGTAATTAAAATAAGTATGAAATCAATATGAGAAAAAAAGTCCCAACCAAACTCAAATTTAAAAAACCTAATCATTCTATAATCACCAAAAAACCCCACCTTAATTCTTGTATAACTTATCAACTTATCATCTCTTCATAATATTCCTTCTTCTATTTTTATTTGCTGTGAACTAGCAGTCTATTCATTACTTATTCCTAACATGGAATTATTTAAAACACAGGAGATAAAATATGTATTTCAAAAAATTATATAATACTGAACTTATTTTCTGTATTTCTAAATTTTGGAAACTTTCTCTCAAAAAAATAGGAAAAAAAAACCCCAAAACAACTGATGTTATAATTAAACGACATGAGCCATACCATAGCTCCTTCTCTCTGCCTCAAGTAACTTTCTGGATAGCAATGCATAGTCGTAATGGATGGATCTCTGAGTTTTGCAGATAAAGGATAAAATTTGGAAAGCTGGAAAAATGAATTTGGAGCACAGAGAATCAAAGCAGAGGGAACTCCATGAAAAACCAGGAAGGAAAGTTGCTGGACGCTAATCTGCACATGAATAGGGTAATACTCAATTGATAAAAGAGCTACCAGTAGTGATGTGCTTTGCAATTTCTGAAGTTTACACAGGACTGGAAGACATTTGTGTTGTGGCATTCTGGACCGGAGAGACTTCCCAAGGTGATGAAGTATTCTTGAGAGACCCCAGAAGACATATGCCTAAGGAATAGGACTCAATGGCCCCGTGGAAACCTGCTCTGGATATACACTAACAAAGGGTAGTCAAGCAAAACTGAAGGCTACTCAACTACTTGCAAAAGTCAATAGATATTCTCTTAAAAATATATAAACAGAGGAAATCATAGCAGTCATAATGTCCAGATCTGATTAAATATTACTACACATGTAGGGAGAATAGAAGCACAGGAAATCATAACATTCATAATCTCAAGATCTAATTAAATATTACTATGCATGTGTAGAAACAAGAAGACAACAAAGAAAGTATTTAAAATAGCACCTGTAAATATGTTTAGGAACACAAAGAAAATATGAACATAATAAGGAGAAAAAATCTGGAAGACACACAATAAAAGGAAATGAATGTTTAGAGTGAAAAAAATATGTCAGAAATAGATATGCAATGAATAATATCAGCATCCAACCAGTGAACTTGAAGACATAGCAAAAGAAAGTATTTAATGTGTGTGTATGTGTGTGTGTGTGTGTGTGTGTGTGTGTGTGTGTGCTCCTGGAGATTGAACCCAGAGGCATTCTACCTGCCAGCTACACATCCAGCCTGACCGATTTTATTTCTTATTTTGAAACAGGATCTCACTAGGTTGATGAGTCTCACTCCTTACTGAGGCTGTCCTCGAACCTGAGATCCTCCTGTCTTAGCCTCACAAGTACTACGATTACAAGCATGTGCCACCATGCCCGGTTCCAAAAGAAAGTATTTAAAATGAAACACAACAAGGAAAAAATACACTTAACAGTCTCAGTGACGTCAAATGTTTAACCTAGGTGAAATTGGAGACTTTGAAGGACATATGCGGAAACTCTGTGTGTGTGTGTGTGAATCCATATATTTATATAAACATACATAGATACAAACATACACACATACATATATACATATATATGGAATGCATATAAGAAGTTATAAAATAAATGTTTATGAAAAGAACAAATAAGTTTGAATTAAAATCATATTGCTTTAAAGATATGGAAGAGAGCCGGGCGTGGTGGTGCATGCTTGTAATCCCAGCATTCTGGAGGCTGAGACTGGAGGATCCGGGTTCGCGGCCAGCCTCAGCTACCTAGTAAGGCACTCCGCAACTTAGTGAGACTCGGTTTCAAAATAAAGAATAAAAAATAGGGCTGGGTATAGCTCGGAGGTAGAATGCTCCTGAGTTCAATCCCCAGTACCGCAAAAAAAAAAAAAAAAAAAAAAAAAAAAAAAAAAAAAAAAAAAAAAAAAAAAAAAGATATGGAAGAGAGAAAAATCTCAAAAGAAATTAAAGGGAAAAAGAGAGATGCATTAATGCATTATACACCAGGAAACAAAGATTATTATGAGCAAAGGCTCCTAGTTGGAAAGAACATAATACACATGACAAAAAAATGTACACATTTATTTAAAGTGTGGGGGGAGGGGGTATTTCAAATGAAAAATGAATAGCAAGGAGACATATTTTGAACAAAATAAAGAAACTAAGTAAAACAAAAATGAGACAATAACTGAATAACATATTAAATAAATATCAAGAAAAATATTAGGTTGAAAAATGATCCCAGGCTTAAACTCAGAACTTTGCGCTAAACAGTAACAGATTTAATTAATATAAAATTAAATGTTATCCTTTTTCCCTTTTAAGGTCTTCAAGATTATTAATTACTTAAACAAGAATAAAACCAATTTATTGTGTGATTTTTTTTTTTTCGGTACTGGGGATTGAACCCAGGGGCATTCTACCTCCGAGCTATACCCCCAGCCCTATTTTTTATTCTTTACTTTGAAACCGAGTCTCACTAAGTTGCGGAGTGTCTCACTAGGTAGCTGAGGTTGGCCGCGAACCCAGATCCTCTGGTCTCAGCCTCCCAAATGCTGGGATTACAACCGTGCGCCACCACGCCCGGCTTATTCTGTGATTTAAAACATATTCAGAAGTAAATGTATTGAAACAAGGGCAGTAAGGATGAAGGAGGAACTGAAGAATACTTGTATAATGTGCATTTCTTACATATACGTAAAATGGAACGCTATTATTTTAAGGTATGTTGCAATAAGCTAAAAACAAATATTTCAAACCTTAAAGAAACTAGTAAAAAAAAGAAAGTACTTTAAGATATAGCTTACATATCTTGCAGCATGGATGTTATATGACATTAAAACAAAATTTAAAGGCGGAATGGACACAGTAATAAACAAGAACAAAAAAAGAAACAGAAAGTAAATAGCAAAATGATAGATTTTAAACCCAACCATATCAAGAATTGCATTAAATATGAAAGGTTTAAACACACTTAATTGGCAAAGATTGACAGGTAGACTTAACAAGTTCCAAGCTATAGGCTAGCAATCAGAAATCTACTTTTAATATAATTAAGAATGAAGAAAGCATATACTATGCAATTACTAATCAAAAGAAAGCTGGAGTGGCTATATTCACACTATATAAGGCCACACTAGAAAAAAAAAATCAATAACATAATTTGAGCCGGGCATGTTGGTGCACACTTGTAATCCCAGCATTTGGGAGGCTGAGACAGGAGGATCCGGGTTTGTAGCCAGCCTCAGCTACCTAGTGAGGCCCTCTGCAACTTAGTGAGACCCTGTTTCAAAATAAAGAATAAAAAATTGGACTGGGGATGTGGCTTGAAGATAGAATGCCTCTGGGTTCAATCCCCAGTACCACCAAAAAGAAAAAAAAAAATAGAACTGAAAGAATAGACAAATTTGACATAATGACATAATGAGAAATGATTTCAACTCTCTTCTCTCAGTAATTTATGAAATAATTATATAGAAATCAATAAGAAATTTGGTATCTTGAATAAATCTTATTTTTACTTTACCTAATCTCCATGTATGGTACATGACAAACAACATTGATGTTTTTATTCCTGTATCACCTAACTTTTTTTATTGTTGTTGCTAATCAGTGGATGTTAGTTTTCCTGGAAATGAAAGAGCAATGGAAACTCATTGGGAAATGATAGTTATTGAAAGTTCATATTTTTTGTTGTACAGACTCAGAAAGATCTCCCTTGAAGTTGTTACTGTAAATACTGATACCAACATTAGGCATAAAAAAATGGCTGCTCATAATGGAATCATCATATGGACCTCTATTTAGGAAAAATAACTTGGAAATAAAAAGTTGTATTCCAAATTGAAGTATTCATTTGTAGAGATAAATTATCTTCCTTGAAGACAGTAAGAGAAAGGAACAATTAAAAATCTATATTTATTTCTGGTAAATTAGCCAAACGAATCCATCTTTCCTATAATAGTATAGTCTGCCTATTTATCTCAGCAGAACACTAATCAGAAGGTTTTAGATTATGAGTTGGAAAACAGGTGATGGGAGGGAGAAATAACCAGGGAGAAAAGCAAGACAGAGCTAGTTTTTGTGCACATTTTATCCACAATATTGAAATCTCCTTTGACAGCTATTCTAATTGTATTTTTTTGAACTTCTGCCAATTTAATATACTTAATGCAATCTTCATAGTACCTTAATTATGCTTTGTGCATGATGTGAAACTTTTTGTTTTCTGTTTTTTATTTTCTTTTACAAAAAGCTTTGGAAGACTGTGTTATCCCCAATATTCCTTGTACCAATTAAATTGTGAAAAGCAGCCGGTTACACAAAACTCCAACTGAAGCTTACATTTATCAGCCTCTTCTTCAGTTATGTTCTAGTTAATCTCTGTCACCACATTCTGCAAAGAGGAAACAGGGGGTGAGAGATAATTGCACACAAATTCCCTTTGTGCTTTAATTTCGAAGAGCACACACTCACATATTCCTTAATGCATCCCTTTTACCTTGGAATACGCCATTGGCCACAGGAATCTGGGCCACACTTTAGGAAAGGCAGATATCCGTGTTAGAAGACTGCACATTCATGAATATCCCTCACCACCGTTCACTCTTTAGCCTTGTCCATGTCAGGGAACAGAAACAGAGAGAGAGGAAAAAAAAAAAAAAAAAATATATATATATATATATATATATATTATATATTACAGAAGATTATATATATATAATCTTTTGTAATTTTTTTTAGCTGCAACTTTTGTTATTACAGTAAAAGTCCTGAAATTTTAACATATCATAAGCTAGATTTTGAAAAGTAATAGGGTGTAAATAAGACCTTTATTCCTATGCTCACCTGGTTATTTGGTGAGAACCAAAGACTTGTTTTGCAAAATGGTTTAAAACATGGTCAAGGTCTGGGCAATTTGTATTACCTTAGCAAATGAGTATAATGCTATAATAAAACAATGCTACTTTGCCCATTTTTCCAGTAGCATTTTATGATCCTTTTGATATCTTGATCTCATTTAGTGGATTGATGTCATGTGGGGGGAAATGAGTTTTAAATATAAGCTGCTACTAGTGAAGTGTGGTGTAAGGTTTGGAAATGATCAATCTTGATATGCTCATTGTTATGCAGGCTTTAAAACTTCCCTTTAAAACCCACTGCTGTACTAATAATATTTTCACATCAAACAGCAATTATTTGCAAATGTAAAAGACAAACAAGGAGGACAAAATATTTCAATAAGCTCTGAAGCAAATATTATCATAATGGCTCAGTAACACTTTCACTCGTTACAGCACAAATGACTTTTATTATGTGGTGATAGCATATGCTAAACAGTCACTGCTGAGCTAGGCTTGGAATTTAATTTCTCATGTTACTCGTTTGGACAGTCATGAGCTTTCTTATCAAATTTAACTTAAGCCGGAATATTCATGCCAGTATTTTTAAAGTAAACATCAATTTTCTTTATCAAAAGGATATTTAAAAGCACAGGATTGGAATGAGAAGACTTTTTCCTAGATTTTATTTGGCAAATAGCTCTGGAATATGTTTACCATTCAAATTGTTTGCAATAGCAGATAGTCTTTAGGTTTTCTTCTTAACCATACCCTTTTCAGGTATAGAATTAATTCTCACCTAGGATTTTAAAATATTGCTGGGAAAATGTAAAGATTGAACTTTAAATTTCCGTTTACCCTCCACCAGTATGACAACATTCTCACTTTTCATTGCTTATTCCAGAATTGCAATAAAATTTAAAAATTCAACCATAAGCACACATAGTCATTTTTTTTCTATTTAAATTACTCCCTGTAGTCTCCTATGAGTAATATGAGTCCCATACAAATAAGTTTTAGGAAGACTTCTATGTTTAAATTGCTTAGGATTCATGGGTATTCACATGGATGTATCTTCATCTAAGTTTTCAACAGCCTCAAATAACTTTATCTTTATTTATCTATCTATTGATCGATTTATTTATTTATTTATTTATTTATTTATTTATTTATTTATTTATTTATTGTGGTACAGCTCAATTTTTGTGTGTGTGTGGTACTAGGGATTGAATCCAAGGGCATTCTACCTCCGAGCTACATGCCCAGTCCTATTTTTTATTCTTTATTTTGAAACTGGGTCTCACTAAGTTATGTACAGCCTCACTAAGTAGCTGAGGCTGGCTGAGAACCTGTGATCCTCCTGTCCCAGCCTCCCAAGTACTGGGATTAGAAGCGTGCGCAACCATGCCCGGCTAACTTTATCACTTTCGAGGGTGCTTCTGGAACTGCTTAAGTCCTGGACACCCCCAGACACTAATTCCTTAAATAACAGAACATTTCAGTTTTTGTTGTTTGCTTGTTTTTTGTTTTTCATGAGAAGACTCCAGAATCCACTCAGGGATGGTGGAAAACAGCTTTTCAGGAATAGACATACATAGAAGAATCCAGCTCTTCTAGTCAGTGACTTTCTGAGGTTTCAAGTTGAAAATCCCCAGCAGAGAAGACAATACCCTTTCTTTCTGCCCTCTCCCCAAAAAATAAGAAAGAAGAAAGGGACCCGGGAAGAGTCATGATCACTGGCTACTTCCAGGAAAAAGAACCCTAAAACCTGCCCTTCCTTCCCTCCAATCAACAAGCAGCTTCTTCCTTCTCCCTTCCCATGAACTTCCTCAATATAACAATCTTCTGAAGAGGGCGATTTGAGCATTTTTCAACTCCTGACTTCCAATTCTGTCTGACGGCGCAAAAATACCTTTTTGTCTTGCAAAAATCCAAGACCATAGTATTGGCATCTGTGCATGGTGGGCAGTGAGTCACTGTTCAGTATAATTGCAATGAGTATTTTTGTCTAGGATATTTGGAGAAAGATGTAAGTGAGGAATATTTCTAGAAGTGCAACGGACTACATACAATATAATTATTGAAACATAGTGGTAAAAAATTGTTAATGTCTGTCACCCTCTTTTTCTCGTATCTTTATCTGATGATATTTTCATTTTCTCCTGTCAGTTTCACATTACCTTTCTAAAACATTTATTTGTATTAAGGCTAAACTAAATCATTTTTATTGTAATAATTTGTGCATTGTAAGCATACATCTTTGTTAGGTACAAATTGATAAGGACATATGTGTACACATTTCTAAATCATTTTTAAATATATTTTAAGATGCATATCTTTGTTTTTACTCTAAATTGTCACTTTCAAGGTCAGGAAAAAAAGTGTTTTTCTTTTCATCTTTTGTCATTTTAAAATATGCGGAAATTTTAGCATAACAAATTCTTCTGTGTACCCAGCTATTCACTTTGTATTTTTATTGTGTCAATGTGGGCAATCCGTATTATTCTGAGAAATAACGTGTTTTGTACTTATTAGCCTAGGTATGCACATGATATGAAGTTACCTCATGCAATACCTCCATTCATTGGAATGCGTGTATAGTTCTTCTTGTTTCTTTTTTTTTTCTTTTTTTTCAGTACTGGGGATTGAACCCAGAAACATTCTACCTCTGAGCCACATCCCCAGCCCTATTTTTTATTCTTTATTTTGAAACACGGTCTCACTAAGTTGCAGAGGGCCTCACTAAGTAGCTGAGGCTGGCCATGAACCTGGGTCCTTGGGTTTCAGCCTCCCTAGTACTGGGATTACAAGCGTGCACCACCATGCCCAGCTATAGTTCTTGTTTCTAATTCTGATTTAACTTCTCTCAGTGATTTCCTAAATTTTAAGCTTGTAATGAGTCTTGAAAGGAATTGAAATTAAAATTCTAAAGCAGTAGTTGGTTATTCACATTCTGTAAGGCATGGATTGGTCCCAGAGCTTTATGAAGTAGAGTTTTCAGAGGATTTAGCTGAGATACTCATACAGACAATGACACTCCTTACCCTGGTTGCCCTGCACAATAAACTTTACTGAACTAGTATATTCCAGGACACATTAGATAGAAGAACTGGTTGCTTATCCTACTAAAAATAGATTGGCCATTATGCTAGTCTTGAAAATGGCAAAAGGGCAAGTCCATAGAATTAATAATTACCTTGAGACACTCTTTAGGGATAGCACAAAATATTGCTGAATATTTCATGGCCCTTTCCACTCCTTTATCGATGGCTTAAACCCAGAAATTCTCTGTTCTGGTATGTAAACAACACTTAAGCTGGCAGATTGCTTCACTACATGAATTGCAGTGTTTGGCTGGATAATACCGAGAAACATTAGGAAGAAAAGTTTGTTTAAGAAAATATATCTCAAAATGCAATTTTAGCCTTGAAAATACAGCAGTGGAATGGATCTGCCTTTCCCTTAAGGAACAAAAACAACCACAAAAATAACAAAATCATTTCCATAGGAACTTGCTAAAAATATCAATAAAATGACTATGAGAAAACTAATTGTCACATCCTAAAAAACAATATAAACCTTTTTTCCTGAGGAAATATGGACACATTCCAAGTAAGACTATACTGCCCAATGTCTGCTGATTCTCTGGAAACAAAGAAGAATGTCTTTTTACTGAACTATTGAACATAAATTAGAACTCTAATCTTACCTTTCTTTCTACAGCTCATTGTGAGTCATAAGCCTATGTAAGGAGGTAGAGATTTAAAGTACCTCCCAGAGCCGCCCCTTAAAAGCCTCAAACTGCAACTCTTGGCCCTCTTACTACCCACCATATGTTGCCTCTCTGTGACACCACTCCAAAAAATTTAATAGGCAGAAACGTCTATGGAAATTTCCCTGTGAAGTCAAAAGCTCTTCATAAATACTCTCTAGAAATGTATGAGGACTCTCAGACATGAACCATTAGCCCATCAACTCTGCCCAAAAGAAAGGACTGTGCAACGTCACCTTAAGAGCTTGATCTTGAGCAAGGCTCGGTCCCACTGGAGCCCTGCAAGGCAGATGATTCCAAAAGAAGGAATGCGTACCATATCCCTCTTTGCATTATGTTATTCTGGAAATTTGGGGGTGCTTTGGGTTTTGCTTTCACATTAATTATAAAGGAAAATTTCTTAGAAACACAAGATGGCTAGACGGATTGTGATTCCTCAATGTTAGTTGAAAAAGACAATGCCTCAGCTTGCCTCAGAGATATTCATTAACCTTTTTACAGACATCAGGAAATGGACTTTGCAAGCTTAGCTACTAAACCAAAGAAACTTAGGTCTACTATTTTATCTATGAGTAAAGAAAGCTTTAAGACAGATAGTTTCTCTCTCTCTCTGGAACCTCCCCCTTGTCTCCACCACACATTAACTAACTCTAGCGCCCGAGGAAAAGATAAGAAGACTGTTTACAGGAGCTAAAATAAATAGTGAAGACTTAAACTAATGAATGGACACTCTTCTTCGTCATTAACCTTTATTTTTTATTTTTTTTTTTTATTATTCGTGCATTGTAAGCATACATTTTTGTTAGGTACAAATTGATAACGACATATGTGCCCACGTTTCTCATTTGACCCCTTCCCCAAATTCCTACCCCCTCCCTTGCCCTCCCTCCCTCTCAAGTTCAGTTTAGTGAGTAACCTTGATGTACATTAGGGTGCCCCCCCCAGTCCATCCCCTTCATTTAAATCAACTTCTTTGTTTATTGTCATTACCCTTTAACATTGCTTTTGTACTAAAACAATTTTTTATATATGTATTGTATTCTGTAACTTTTGCTGTTTTCTTAATCCCATCACATACCATGGGAAATGGCTTTTCTAGTTAAAGATGTACCTATTCAACTTTTAGGAAAAACAAGTCTGTAAAAATTCCTGTTCTATATGCCTCATTGTAAAAGATAGTATAAGAAATGGCTACTATTTAGAATAAATAGATGCACTTCCACAATGCGGGCGGTGTGAACGTATTCTTGCGACCTCGTCTTAATCCACACTTATGGATGGCCCCCAACAGGATTGAAGTCAATTTTGGAAGATTTCATAGAAAGAGAACTTAAAATTATTTTCATTAGCTCTGTAACATACCTGTTGGGGGCTGTAAAAGTCTTATCAAAGAGCTTTCACTTCTTATGGGTGCTAACTGTAATACAGATCAATCTCAGGAATCCCTAGGACCACCCACTCTGTGTTGACTAGTAGAATTCTGTTCTTTCTTCCTTAGTTTGGACTTAGATTGATACAATCAATATTTATTTGCCTTCTCTTAATGGAACCAAAATTTCTGGACTGATATGCCCCTGCAGTTTACTGAACTTCTTTTTATTCTACTAGATTTCTAATCAACAGCTAAGAATTTAACATTAGCCTATAATTCTTTAGTCTATATAATACATAAACAATTATTGCTATTCTCAAGAAAATCCAACCAAATTCTGTAACTGATTCTTTTTGCTAAATTCCTTCCATAACAAAGAGTGAAAAACTTAAACATATTTATGTTCTGTTAGGAAAAATATCATCATTTAGAACATTCTATATTCCAAGAAAATATTTACTGCAAAGACATTATAATCTATGCAGAATTTTCCTAGATCAATCTCTAAAATCAATTTTGTAGATTTCTAACTCTAGTGAAAAATTTTAGATTTAAATTGCCAAGTTCTTCCATCTTTCAAAAAATTATCATACAGTCTAATAAGTTTTCTCTTCTTGAACCTCTACTCTAGGAAAATGAACATGAAAAAAGACTTGTAAATTAAAGAAAGCTTTACACTCAATGGCATATAGAATGTAATATAACATATAATGTATTACATAATTTGCAATTATATAACAATTATTTGATGAAATAGTTAAGAATTTTATCTAGCATTGAAAAATAAAATACTAATGTCAAGAGAGAAGGTTATTTCTCTCCTATGAAAATTTTATTTTCCTAAATTAAATGACTGTCTAATAAAATGTATTCTAATGTAATTATTTGGGACCTAGCCTTCCTCTTTCACTGTCCTAGCATGGGTTTTTATTTTCCTAGGCCAGCTGTGACTGTGAATGTTTGACCATGCACACAATCCACTCTTTAAAATGAGGGAGGAGAGGAAATAAACAATAAAAACCCACATCCACCCATTCAGCTCTCTTTGGGCAGCCAGTCCAGAAGTTCAGGAGACAGCTTCCATTTACATCACATTCACAGAGACTTAATCACATGATCACACAGCTTTAAGGCAGGTTAACAAACATTTTTCTTAAGCCTAGCATATGTTACCCAGAATAAAACTGTAGTCCTCCTCAATTGAACACCCATTATGGCCTTGTATGTGTATGGGATCTGAAGATACAGCCATGAAGTAGACAGATAGAATGTGTCTATTTCAGCTTTGAATATTCTTATCCTCTAGAGGAATATATCTTTATTAAAATAAGTTACACATATATGCATGCATATGATAAGTGTAAAATAATTACAGATAACACTAAGTGCAAGGAAAACCTAAGGGAAGATAATACATTAGAAGGAGACTGATAAAGCAGTGCACCACGGCACAAGCCTGTAATTCCAGCACTTGGGAGGCTGAGACCAAAGGAGCACAGCAATCTAGCAAGGCCTTCAGCAATTGGGTTAGACCTTGTTTTAAAATAAAAATAAAAGGAGCAGCTTAGAGATAGAATACCCCTGATTTCAAAACCCAAAAAAGAAAAGAAAAAAAATAGTGATGGATCTTTTTTTTTTTTTTTTAAGGTGGACAGGAATTACAACTGAGGAATTACATTAAGTTTAGCCATGAATATTGAGAATGTGGGAATCACGCACAGATCCAGAAGAGCTTTCCAAGAGAAAAGGTCAGTAAGTGCAAAGGAACTGCATTTGGCTAGCTTAATTGAAACAAAGGTCAAGCCACTGGAGAAAGTAAGCAGATATGTGCTAAAAGGGAGATGCCATAACAGCAGCACACCCCAGCCAGGCTATGAAAGGTCTTGCAGAAAAATGGGCATCTTGCAAAGGATGATGGGAGATGCTTGAAATGTTTTCAATAGAGACGTGCGGTCATTTGGTTTCTCCTTAAGAGAGCTCGCTCAGACTGCTGTGCTTGTATGGGGAAAGGGAAGAATGAAAAGATCAAGACCACTAGAAGGCAAATTCAGTACCCTACGAGAGAAAGAATTACTTATACTTAGAATATGTAGATGGAAAAGTCAAAATGCATATCGTATTCAAGTATTCTTCCCAGAGATAAAGCAGTGGTTGTTTTAAATTATTACATGTTTTCTTCCTTTTTCACTTATTTTCTCCTCCTCTTTAAATGTAATACTATTAAAAGTATAAATCCAGTGAAATTATTATTGTTTAATTCATTATTTCAAGAATTCAGATATATTACTAAGCACATACATCCCTTCTTATATTTTTAAAATTATAAAACATTTTAGACATACAATAAACTATAAGGAACAATATAATATGCCCTCAAGCATCACTGCTTGTCTTAAATTAAATTTAGAACTATAGTTGAAGACCTTTTTGAACTCATCTCAATCCTTTCTCCAAATATTAAATGAGTAATAAATGTCACTAATTGTAGTTAATCACATATATGACTAAATTCTAATTTTATGTGTACTTCCAACAAAATAGCATATATATTTCTAACTTTATAAACATTTTCATAGATTAACACAAGCAGTATCAAATTCAAACAATTTTTCCTTCTACCAATATTAATTTTGTGTCTTTCATACATTGAAATGCATAAAATATAGCTGGACATAATCATATAATGGCCAGTGAAATATATTGCTAAACATTTAACACAGTTCTTCAAAAATGCATATGCATATGTACTCTAACAGTTACTGATATTAAGGTGTAAATCACAAAATGCACAAATAATGATAAAATACAATTTATTAGAAATTCCAAGTAATCAATTGATTCTTATAGAATGCTGTTGATTTAGACTAAGCTATCACAAAAATAAAAATGTGAGAGAGAAAAAATTTTACCTCTATCCTCTTAGAATTGTTCTGCTGGATCTGACAATTAAAATAAGATTAATAAAAGTGAACTTTTATACAGGTTTTATGTGGCATGACAGGCTTCTTAAGAAATGAATAGCCAGTGGCACAGGGTTAAACACATTTATGCTGAATTGAACAAAAAAAAAGTAAATTGTGATATATGCCTGTATAATGTATCACTTTGTATCTCATTATGATATATAATTACAATGCACCAATAAAAGTAGAGATAAAATTTTAAGTACAAAAAAGTATGATCATATTTTGAAGTTATGATATTTTGGCTATATTGAGTTAAATAAGATATATTATTGAACTTTTTTTAAAAAATGTGAAAAGTTGACAAGTTAAAGAAGGCTTGGGCTAAGATAGTTAATTGGGTGGAGATGTGACTAGAAATTAAGAAATAGTTTAGAAGGTTTGTACTGATTTTCCTCAACCTCAGCTTCCTTCCTAAATAAGAAGGAATGCTATGCTCCTTCTGGTAGAGGGAGAGAACCTCCCACATGAGATACTTAATTCACGAGATTTTAAAAATTGAAGGATTAACAAGAAGTTTTCCTTCATCTGCTGTTTGGATTTTTGCATTTTGAGCTCTAAGTGGTCAATGTGTCAAAATGTGATATTTTTGGTTAATACATTCCGAACTCCTTCAATAGTCAACCCATGGTAGATGGACAAGTGACTTGTAAGTTAGTAGATATTTTCCTTACATTAACAAGTAGTGTAAGAATAATATACCAAAGCCATATGTTAGAAATGTCATTTGTTCATTGACCATGTGTTTTTGTTGAAACAGATTATGGTTTTCAAACACTAGGGAGATATCTCCTCAGTTTCGTTTGTGATAGTCACTATGCAATGTTAAGTGACAGGATAGATAGAGTTTTAAGTTTAATCTGTGTTACCAGTATGTTCTTCAGACTGGAACGATATTATTTTCTGATTTTAGGCTGCTAGCCTAGTATCAGCAGAAACCAAGCTGTGACAATCTTGCAGAGCCCAGAAATATTTGCCATCCAATGCTGGCTCAGGTGTGAACATGGAAGAAAAGGTACAAGAGGTAAAATAGTTACAGCTCTATGAGCCAGCTGATGTACACACTCTACATCTGGACCAGAAAGTCTCTTCTATTACAGGAGATTTGGGAATTTCAATGGGTTAGTGGCTATGGCATGTCTTATTATTTTCATTGCAAATTGGGCTCTTACTGCAATAATTAGCATATGATTCTACACATGATATGTGGAAGAAGTTGACAGATGATCCAAAGAGGCTAGACTTTGAACCGGATGCAGCAAACCAAGGAGGTTCTATGTTGTTTCAGATAAGGAATGAGAAAGTTGATATTCTTTTAAAAGTTGAGATAGATGTGCAGGAATACTGGAAATGGAATGGATTGCACCATGGAAAAACTTTTAGATGTGACTCAGTAAATGCATTTTCCTCCCTTTGGTAATTAAATAAGTCTTCAATTTGTATAGGGTACACACTCCCCCAGAAAATAATGTGTATACATGTATAAAGTGTCTATGCATTGGTGGTTGTATACATGCTACAGTTTCCTATTTCTCTTGCATCCATGTGCGGCCGTTTGCACAATCACATGACTGAATTCTGTCCAGTGGGATGGGAAGTAACTTTTAGGAGGTGCAATATTCCCAGAAGCTTTTGGGGGGAGAAGGTAAGACTTTCTTCTCCTTCTGTTTGGAAAAGTTATAAGGTGGGAAACCATCATAGAACACGAACACGTGGCTGAGGGCAACTCCTAGGGTTGGCTTAGCGTTTAAACACTGAGGAAAAGCTGCAAAGAAATGAGGTTCCTCCACCTTGCAAATTCCCATAGTCCTGCAGTCTTGCATAACAAGTGTGACAGCGAAGGCCTGAGGGATGTGGTCATTAGAGGCTCCCTCCTGCTCATCATCGAAGCACAGATTGTGTGCTACACTGACATTACCTTGGGGAAACCAGACATGCCTGTCAAAGGGAACACGGTGAGGGGTGAGAGAAATCTTTTTTAAGATTTTCTCCAATTCATTCTGATGAATGTGCCTCAGAAGTCTCTTTTATCTGGGCTATCTGAACTCAATGCCCACAGGTACATTAATTCAAAACAGGTTTTTTTTTTCCTTAATAATTCTGGTAATTTGTCAAGTTTTGGGATATTGCCTGAGATCCTGGGATTCATGTTTTTGTTCTCTCTTGATTCTAGATTTTCTTCAGTACTGATTGGAGAAAAGGCACCAACAGCCTGGGGTAGCTTGACACTATGTTTCCAGGAACCAGAATGTAGAGATCTGTTTGTTTTTTTCTCACAAAAAAAAAAAAAAAAAAAAAAAAAAAAAAGTGCCAGTACCTTTAAAAAGTCAAGGAAGCTGGACGTAGTGGTGCAGGCTTGTAATAATCCCAGTACTTGGGAGGCTGAGTCAGGAGGATCCAGGTTCACAGCCAGCCTCAACTACTTAGTGAGGCCCTCCACAACGTAGAGTGAGACCCTGTTTAAAAATAAAGAATAAAAAATAGGGCTGGGGGTGCAGCTCAGAGCTTAGAATGCTCCTGGGTTCAATCCCCAGTACCTCAAAAAAAAAAAAAAAAAAAAAAAAAAAAAAAAAAAAAAAAAAAAAAAAAAAAAAAAAAAAAAAAAAAGTCAAGAAGCAAGAAGTCAAAGAAGAGAGAAGAGTACACCATTCTTATACTTAATCTGGAGTTACTTTGATCACTACCTATTGATATATTGCAAATACTGAAATAATCTAACAGAAAATTGCCTGATTATCAATTTGATCAACTGAACTTATTTTCTTTGAATCTACATAAACTTCTACATAATATAAATATGTGTGGTGATCAGGTCTCCAGACACTATGTTATTAAATTATGAAAAAGCATAAAAGAGTAAGAAGATTAAATAAATGTCAATTTTATTTAGTTTCACCTGTTTTTTAAACATAATTAATTGGAAAATACTGCCATAGAGTCATAGCTTTCCTCTTTAGTTCTGTATTGATTGTAAAAGTTGCATCAAATATTAATGTTAATTTGAGTCGTATCTATTTAATAAAATAAAATATTTGCAGTTAGTATTCAAATGTAATTTTAAATAAGTTCTTAATTATGAAAGGTTATTGGAATTTTATATTGTGGTATTTTTTTTTTATTTTACAAATCCAGAAAGTAATTTATTCCTTCCAATTTATTATAGAACCATCTAGGTCCAGAAAGCAAGTCTTCATCCTAAGTTAATAATGATCTATAATTAAATGTGTCTAAGCATTTCTGATGCCTTTGAATTTACTATGCTTTTTCAATGAGCAAGTACACAGAATAAGTTCTTTTAATACATATGAAATCTAATAAATTTTTTCTATCATGAGTCTAAGACAGAAATTGGAGACTCAATCACCTTGTGAGTGAATTTTAAATTTGTCAGTCTTTCTGCTCAATTGAGATCAACCAGTTTTTGAACATTATTTGGGTCAGGATATTTTATTAGAAGTCTCTGCACTCGTGTATGTGCTTAAAACAATTTATCATTACCCTTTCCATTTGAAGGAGTTTTACTGACTGAGAGTTAATTTACTGTACAGAGTATGATTTGGTAGAGCCTGAACCTTTTGCTCATGAGTTAGTTAACAATACAGTTTTATTCATATTCCTTTTTAGCTTCACATTCATGCTCAATTGCATTGAAATGAATAATTAATTAAGTAAACAATTTGGCTGCTTGAATTGCAAAAAAAAAATACTATAATACTTTCTTGTACTTATAATCTCTCTAGCAGTCAAGTATTGTACAAATATAAGAAAGAAAAGAGTCCTGAATAAATAAAAGTGCAAATGAGTGAATAAAAAAGAATAAATGAGTGTGTTTCAATATGCTTAAAACATGCAGAAAACATCTTTTTGATTTTATGCTACTCAAAGCAATGATGAGGAAGTGAAATAAGCAGTTCAAATTTTATTTGCAATTTTTAATTATTGCTGTTTTTGTTATTTTTTCCTGCTCTCAACTTCAACAATGAATTTGTTTACAATCGCCAAATGTTCCATACAGCAAACCCAATTTGAGGAGAATCTAAGATCATCAACTTAATTTATCATACAACTTTGAATAAGCACATCCTACATCCCAGATATCATGGTAAGGACTTGATTGCATAAAATATTTTTTTATTTAATAATGGACAGCAATAATGGAGTACCTATTTCTATACGATACATAAAGGCACTGAGACCTATAAAATTAAAAATCAAAAACAAAACAAAAACACTTTATCAAGATCTTCAATAAGAGTAGAGAGTAAGTAGAAGAGGGAGAACAAAATACCCTGCACAAACTGTGTTGGAAAACTACATTCAGATAGACTATAAAATGCTTTAAGTAGCAAGTAGTAAATATTAATTCTATTAACAAAATTATCTTTGATTCTATAATGACACATTATTCAACATTGCAACACTGAAAGATCTTTGCATAAATGTCTCTCTCTCCATATATAATATATATATATTCACTTAACATATTCTATATTATATATATTCACTTAACATTCTATATAATATAATCACTTACTATGTTTTCTGTCCCTTCCCCACGTATATGCGGTTGATCTGCAAAACACTGGTGCATATTTCAGTTAAGTTAACCTTAATCCATTGAGAAAATGTTGCATATTATTTATGACTCTTACATTCAGCATTATCTAAGCATCTGAAATCACAATTATCACTTCAGAATCTTTTCCGATATTTTCTTCACTATTTAACTGGCATGTCTTACGCAGTTATGATTGGCAACCGTGGAATACCTTCGTTTCAAGTGTCACACTGTCTCTCCCTTTTCCACATTTTACTGAAAATGCTTTTAATCTGATCGTCAACTCCTGCCAGCATCATTCTTCCTGGGCCATGTGAGAAGTGTCCAATCCCTGCCAAGTCCCTGAAACCACATTCCGTTCTTCAACACCATCTCTCTAGCCAGTACTTCATTTTTCATACCCTCTTTTCATTTTCAATGTCATCCTATTCAATAGGAAAATGAGATAAAAACACCATCTGTGCCCCTATAAATAAATTCAATTTACTAGATAGAGCTGCAGTTTTATTTTAGCAGTATCACTTGTTCTTGCACCAGTCAAAAGGGGGTAGAGGTTGATAGGATTGATAAATCTTGGCATGCTCTCTGTCATTTCTCAGGAAAAGATTTCCTGAAAGCAAGCCATTTCCAGATCAGCTTCATGAGGTTTTTGTCTCTTAAAATGTTGACTTTGTTTCTAAGAAACTAGCACCCAATTTCCCAATGGGTTTTAAGAGATGATGCCTTGATTTATAATAAAGTAGTGAATTTTTTTTGTGTGTTCCTGTGGTTGATGATTTTGCTGCTGTTTTTTATCTTTTACCTGGCATGTTCAAAGAACTGCAAAGATAAGAAAGTTTCTCAATCATTAAATAGGCCATTAGTTTTTGCCCCTCTAAGATAGTGTTAGCAAGTCCTTGTCAAAGATAAGAAAGGTTTTCAATACTGCTTTTTTATCACTATTTGCTAACAGTCACTTAGAGATTATCATCTCATTATACCTATATATACAGTTTAATGACACACTCTAATGCTTTATCTTCTTACTGTGAAATAATGAAGAACTCATGGATGTGAGCCTTGCAATTCTAAATTCATTCAGAATCATTCACCTACAAATACTTGTTAAAAAATTCAATAAATTCTCTGGGCCCAATTTGTTTATATCTAAGCTACTGATAGAAAGATACTGGTAGATGGATAAGATATAAATATTTTCCAAAGACTCTTTATGATAGAAAAATAATATTAATGAGTTAATTTTGTGAAGCTATCCATATATAAATTTATTTTATCAAGTAAAAATGTGTATAAAATTAGAATGCAAAGTTCCTTGATAATCAGCTCTATTTTTAATATTTTAGACTAAAATTTTTCCAAACATGAAACTAATTTGCAAAATAAGGTCAAATCATGTTAGTCACTCTAAACATTTAAGAATTAATATTAAATATTTTTATGTAGTATCCAGAGATATGTAAAACATTATTTATGACATAATGATATATAAATATTCTGGAGTATATCAACAGAAGCAATATGAGTGGTTGAAATAATAGAATGTTAAATAAAATAGCAATTGATAGCCTGGCGTGGTGGTGCACGCTTGTAATCCCACCATTCGGGAGGCTGAGACCGGAGCTACCTAGTGAGGCACTCTGCAACTTAGTGAGACTCGGTTTCAAAATAAAAAATAGGGCTGGGGGTATAGCTCGGAGGTAGAATGCCTCTGAGTTCAATTCCCAGTTACACACACACACACACAAAAATAGCAATTGATTATATTTGCAGAATAGGTAAAAATGTTGTGTATTAATTTTATAATAGAAAATGTGGATGTATTTCAAAAATTATTTATTATTACAACATTGTTTTCATATATCAACCTGTACAATGATACAGTCATATGATCAATAAGTTCAGAAGGAGCTGAAAATTTTTATTAAATAATTGACCATAAGATCACAAGATCACAAGAGGAACAGGGCTTTCCAACATATCACTAGTAGGAATTCCATTCAGAGCTAAAACATGAAAGATTTTGTTTTGCATATTTAACAGAAGTCACTATTGTATATGAGACCTAGATAGCCAATGCATTGTCTTCTATGAAACATCAGTCATTCAGAAAGAAATGAAATCTGTAGCATTGTGGAGAAATGGAATCCAAGCCATTTTATACTGTGGAAGGAAACACAGCTTCCAGCAATGGCAATAAACATCAACAGCCAATAGAAGGCTTGGAAGCACAAGAGGGGTGTGGGGAGAAGTTCATGGGTCTCAACCTCCTGTCCAGTTTTACTTTGTCTCAAATTGTTCATCTTCAATAAGATATTTTTTATTATTAGTGTGTTAGTCTTATGGTTAGATATAGAATATCTCTTGGAGACCTCATGTATTAACATTCAGAGATGGTATAAATTTACTCATGGGGCTTGTAATCTCATCAGAGGATAAATAAATTGTGACAGAGTTGCTGGATGGTGAAATGGGCATGTGAGGAATGGCTGGAAAAGCTGGATCCCTGGGGGTGCGGTCTTAGAGACCGCGCTTTTGTCTTCGAATCTCCTTGTTTGCACTCTGGCTTCAGGCCTCTGTGATGTGAGAACAGAGCTTTGCTTTCTCCCTCTCTCTGATTCCTGCTGCCATGCCCTGACCCTGGCAGACTAGAACTGACATAGACTGAACTCTGCAATCTCAAAAAAACTGTGAGCAAAGAAATGTTTCTTCCTCTAGATTGCGTGGTCAGGTTCACTAAGACACAGCAGGGAGGATGTTGGCTGAGTCAGTTAGATTTTTCTTAGCTGTAACCAAAACACCAGACAAGAACTGAGAGGAGAAAAGGCTTATGTGGATCTGAGGTCCAGAGGTGTAGTAGCGCAGGGTTTGCTGGCGCCAAGACAGAAATGTCATGGAAGAAGAACATTGTAGAAGAAATCTGCTCAGTTTATGACAGCCAGGAAAGATGAGAGAGAGAGAGAGAGAGAGGGGGAATGAGAGGAAGAAGAAGAAGAAGAGGAGGAGGAGGAGGAGGAGGAGGAGGAGGAGGAGGAAGAAGAAGAAGAGGAGGAGGAGGAGGAAGAAGAAGAAGAAGAGGAGGAGGAGGAGGAGGAAGAAGAAGAAGAGGAGGAGGAGGAGGAGGAAGAAGAAGAAGAAGAGGAGGAGGAGGAAGAGGAGGAGGAGGAGGAGGAGGAAGAAGAAGAAGAAGAAGAAGAAGAAGAAGAAGAAGAAGAAGAAGAAACAGAGAACCAGGCCACATCAATCTTCAAGGCCACACCCCAGTGACCCACTTACTCTAGTCATGCCCTATCTGAACCTTGCCGCACTAAGAAAATGCTTTCATTATTTTTTAAATATATATACTTTTATTGGTACTTTATAGTCTCACCTCACATTACAGTTCATATGACGGTGATATACAACCTGCTTCCCCCTGACTCTCTCCCCACTGCTTCTTCCCCATATATCATATTGAAATTGACATCAGTAATGTCACATAGGTACATAATGCCCTTGAAAGCAATCCCTTCATTGATTCTTGCTCTCACCATGCCCCATTCCCTTAAAGACCTCTCCCTGGCTCCACTGGAGTTTCTCCTCCATTTTCTAAAGTCCTCCTAATAGCACAATTGCTCCCTAGCTTTCACATGTGAGAGAAAACATATGACCCATCACTTTCTGTGACTGGCTACTCTCACTTAACGTCATGTCCTCCAGGTACATTCATTTTCCTGCAAAGGACATAATTTTATTCTTTATTGCTTAGTAGAATTCCACTGTGTGTATGCCCCATAACTTTGTAATCCATTCCTCTTTCGATGGACACTTAGGTTGGTTCAATAATGTGGCTCTTGTGAATTGTGCTGCTATCAACATGCATATGCACATATTACTATAACATCCTGATTTTAGACCCTTTGGAAAGATACTCAGAAGTGGTATACCTGAATCATATTGTAGAGCCATTCCCAATTTTCTGAGTAATCTCCACACTGCTCTCCATTGCAACTGTACTAATTTGCAATCCTATTTCCCCACATTCCTGCCAGAATTTATTGATATTTGACTTCGCAGTGACTGCCATTCTGATTGGGTTTAGATGGAATCTCTGTAGTATTAATTTGCATCTCCCTGATTTTATCATGTACATGTATTTGCTGGCCATTTTTAATCTTCTTTTTGTGAAGTGTCTATTTAGTTTAATAGCCCATGTCTTAATTTTTTTTAGTGTTGTCTTTTAAGTATGTTGTATACTCTTCTATCAGAGGAGTAGTTGGCAATGATTTTCTCCCATTCTGTAGGCTTTCTTTAAACTTTTATTATTTCCTTTTACAGGCAGAAATGGTTTAGTTTAATTGTATCCTATTTATTAATTCTTGTTTTAATTTTCTGAGTTTTGGAGTTCTCATTAAAAAAGTTTTCCCTGTGCCTATAGGTTGGAGTGTGGTCCTATAGCCCTCCTCCAGTGATTTAAGAGTTTCTGGCCTAATTTCCAGGCATTTGACTCATTTCAAGTTGGCTCCTGTGCAGGGTGAGAGGTTGGAGTATAATTCAATTTTTCTACAAAGGAATAATCAATTTTCTCAACATCATTTGTTGAAAAGGCTGTCTCTTTTCCAATGTATATTTTTGATGAAAATCAATTAGCTATAAATGTGTAGATGGTCTCTGTATCTTCTATCCTGTTCCATTGGTCAAAATAAATTGGTTATATGTGTGTGGATTTGTTTCTGCATCTTCTATTTTGTTTCATCAGTCTATATGTCTGTTTTCGTGCCAATACCATGCCATTTTTATTACTATAACTCTGCTGTATAATTTGAAGTCACACATTGTGATACCTCCTGCATGTTTCTTATTGATGAGAATTGCTTTCAATATTCTAGCTCTCTTGTTTCTTCATCTTTGATTTTCTAGGTCTGTGAAGAATGACATTGGTATTTTGATAGCGATTGCATTGACTCTGTAGATCATTTTTGGTAGAATGGCCATTTTGATAATATTTATTCCATGAGCATGAAAGATCTTTCCATCTTCTAAGATCTTCTTCAATTGAGAAAATGCTTTCAAAATATGAACTTGTGGAAGAAAATTCCAGATCCATATCATAATAAGTAGTTACATCAATGAGATAGTATGGTTGGTTTCATAATTTGGCTATTGCGAATCATGCTGCTTTAAACATGGATGTGAATGCATCATTGTAATATTCTTTCTTTAATTATTTGGGAAAGATACTAAGTAGTGGTATTTAGGGTCATATGGCAGTTCCATTACTAGTCTTTTGCGGAATCTCCATATTAATTATCATAGTAGTTGTACTAATTTGTTATCCCACCTATAGTGTATAAGAGTTCCTATTCCTCCAGATTCTTGCCAGCATTTATTGTTTATGTTCTTGAAGATTGTCATTCTAACTACTTAGATGGAGAATTGGTGTAGTTTTGATTTGGATTTCCTCAAATGCTAACTGAGTTGGAATTTTTTTGGGGGGAGGGATTTGTGTGTGTGTGTGTGTGTGTGTGTGTGTGTGTGTGTGTGTGTGTGTGAAAGGTAGTTGGAATTGAATCCAGGGGACTTCTACCTCTGAATTATACCCCAACCCTTTTTTTTTATTTTGAAACAGGGTTTCACTAACTTGCTGAGCACCTCACTAAGTTACTGAGGCTAGTTGAGAAACTGCAGTCTCCTGTCTCAGCCTCCCAAGGACTGGGATTACAGGAATGTGCCACCATACCAAGCCAAGATAGATTTTTTTGTAATAAAAATAGGTTATTAGTACTGTAACACCTCAAACATAAGCTTTTTAAGCTTTAGGTATTTGCAATTATTGAAAATAAAGGTGGCAAACAAGACATCAGGATTTATCTGTACAAAAATAAGAAATTGAATATATAAATGACAAAAACTGCAATTATATATAAGATTTTCTTTTAAAATGACATACTTGTTTTAATTAGTTTCTTAACCTTTGGTAAGAATGTTTGGATGCTGTTCCAATTTTCATTGCACACATTTATATTATGTACCAGAATGGAATTAAATTTAGAAAGTCTGTGATTTTGTAGCATTTAGGTTTGGCAAACATTCAAATATTTTTAATATAGACAATAATTTTAATGAGTTCTTTTATTGTAAAAACTATATAAAAGTTTGTAGAAGAGAATTAGAATACAATATCAGTGAAAATATTCAAGTTAAAAATTTTATATAGTATAACACTAAAATAAAGAAATAATACCAGTAATCTATTAAAATCTGACTGCAATCTTCATTTACCTTAACATCTAAGGAAAGCTTATTTTCTCAGTTAAAATACTATGGTCAGGCAGATAAGAGCCAACAGAAAATTTCACAATTTTAATTTAGCCGTAAAATGTAACTTTAAAAGACTATTTCAGCCAAATTGCAAAAAGAAAGGAATATGTAGAACATGAGAATTTTTAGAAAAATATCACAAGTTATTATAGACAAATATAAATTAACTAAATAAAAAGTTATATATCAAGAAAATAATATTTTATAGTATATATCATATTAAAATAATTGGTATAATCTAGGCTTTTAACTTTGATTTTGATAAAGTCTATCACTATATATAAGCCGTATATGTCATATATATGGACTAGTTGAAATTTGAAAAAAAATTTCATATATAGGTCAAACAATATAAATTAATAAATTTATAGATCAGTAGATAAATATTTCAAAACTTATATAATTTAAATTATTTTGTTGCTCCATTTCAGTGTCAAAATTGGCTCACTCTGAATGATATTTGAAATGGTCATACCATGCATAACCAATCTTGAAAGATACATTTGTGTTTATTATGTTGTAGAAGTGAAGAACTGGCCTGGTAGTCTATTTTATCTATAATTTAAAAAACTGTGTTAGTTTCTATTGTTGTGACAAAGTATCCGAAGAAAACATCTTTAAGAAGTAAAGACTACTTTTGGTTCAGTTTCAGAGGTTTCAATCCATGGGCACTTGGATCCATGAGGCAGGACAATATGGCAGAGATGTTTCATCAAAGCCAAGCTCCTTGTGTCACAACAGCCAGGAAATAGAGAGTGGAAAGAGATAAACCTATGATCTACTTATTCTGTGTAAGTCACTCCTAAATATTCTACCACTCCTCATCAGCAGCACACACTGGCAAACAAGCCTTCATCACAAAAGCCTTTTTGCTACAGTTCAGATCCAACTAGAATGAAGAATGGCTTTTCTTTTTTCTAGTCCCCGCAATTAACAGCAATAGTTTATTGGCTTCAAATGACTAAGATTTTGTTCCTCTGAGCCTGTTGGAGGAGTTGAGACAATTAAAATTGGCACAATTCCTCACAAGTAAGCTTTAAAGCAAAAGAATGTAATAGAAGAAAGTGCCCTCCTTCCTCATTAATAAAATATGAGATCATGAATTAGTGATCCAGAGTCCAAGTCTGGTGAGCTGAAATTTTGCCAGAGGTACATATTGTAATTATACTGGGCTTGGAGAATTCTGTGGCTCTGTTTGACTTTGATGATGTATTCAGCTCACAAGATTCCTATCTCAGAAAACGAGTGAAGAAGCAAGGCCAGTAGCCGCCAATATCCAATCTCTCAAAAGAGTCATTTCACTGCACGCATGTCAGCTACATCCATCCCTAGCAAAACACCAAAATCACAACCGTATTTGGTGATTTTACTTCCTTGTCCTAATTGGCATCCAGTTTATTCCACCATTCTCTTTTTCAAAAGTTCCATGTCAGGAATACGCAATCCAGTTCTCCCATGAGTGGGATAAGATCGGAGATAAACGTCCTACCCTTCCCCACACCTTAATTCTCCTCATTGTTTTAGGCTGTGGAGTTTTTGTTCCTGCTTACACAAGGAAAAGCAAATGGGAAGAAGATTGGAAATGACAATAAATAATGTGTAGGCTTTATTTAAATTAGCCCCGGGGCTGGACATGATACTGTTAGGGGTGATTACATTTGAGACTTGATGCTGAGAATGCTGCCAGGAGTAGATATCCCTGGAGCAATCAATGAACTGAAACAATTATACAGAGGTTTTGAAAGGTTTTCTTTTCTATATTTTTCCCACTCATCTAGTTGCTTTATTATGTCAAGGATGCTGGTCCCTGGGTTGATAATATAATTGTACTGCATACATAAAATAGATCTTAGTACTTTGTTTATACTCAGATGGCTTATGCTATAGGGGGGAAAGTCAGCTCTTGTTAGAACATGTTTTGCAGCATTCTCCTCTCATTAGAGATAGGGCGAATTATAACCATTAATAATCAATAAGTATTAAATGATAGGACCGATGCAGGATATGTCTTGCATAATAGGTAACAATTAAAGTTAGAATTCAATGAGAATTCAATAGACACAAATAATGATGGGATTCAATGAGAACAATAACTGAGAATCTTCAAATATTTGCAAAATTATGCATTGCCTATTTTTACTTGAAGTCTATGATTAACCCTTAATAGAAAAGAGGATAAAAAATGAACAAACTTAACTTCTATAGAAGTAGAAATATTAGGAAAAATTAGGATTATTAAGGTAGAAAACCTGAAATAAGGTATAGAGAAAAATATTATATGTTGACCCTTAATTAAAAATGAACAAACTAGCTTCTACAGAATTAAAAATATTAGAAAAAACTTAGGAATGTTATGGTTAGAAAACAGAAGTAGGTGATAGAGAAAAATAGTACAATAGTGGATTTTAAGGTCAAATTTCATATCTGAGAACTGAAATAGACTGGAAAATATCAAACCAAATAAGAGCACAGGGAAGAAGGCACTGTAATCAGTTTCAGAAAGAAAGAGGGTAGTGTCTTTCTCTCTATCGTACTACTAGAAGGAAGGTAAGAGATTTCAGAAAATCTTATAATAATAAAGCTTAAAATTTATATTAAGGGCACATTTCTAGATAAGAACAGTTTGCTAAACTGATTCAAGAAGAACGGGAAAATATGATTGTCCCATATGTATTAAGAACTTTCATTGCATACTTAAAGTCACTCTACAAAGAAACACCAGATGGTTTCAACAATGATAGTTTCTAAACATTGAAGGAATAAACACATCAATCCTACACAAACTCTCTCAGAGAATATAATAGTAAAGACTTTCCTGACTCCTCATAAAATCTTCATAATCCTTATGATTCAAACCTGATAAGAATTTTTTTCTTTGGTACTGGGGGTTAAACTCAGGGTCATTCTACCTCCTAGCTATACCCTGAGCCCTTTTTATTTTGAAAAGGGTTCTCAGTAAATTATAGAGAGCCTTGCTAAGTTGCTGAATATGGTCTTCAACCTGCCGTCCTTTTATCTCAGTCTCCCAAGTACTGGGATTACAGTTGGGTACCACTGTGTCCAGCTTGATAAGGAATTTTATAAAAAAGTGTGGAGGCAGCCGGGCGTGGTGGCGCACGCTTGTAATCCCAGCATTCGGGAGGCTGAGACCGGAGGATGTGGGTTCGCGGCCAGCCTCAGCTACCTAGTGAGGCACTCCGCAACTTAGTGAGACTCGGTTTCAAAATAAAGAATACAAAATAGGACTGGGGGTATAGCTCGGAGGTAGAATGCCCCTGAGTTCAATCCCCAGTACCGCAAAAAAAAAAAAAAGTGTGGAGGATTTTCTCAAAATTCTAAGCTCACACTATCAAAAATATTTTACCTCTCTTAGAACATGGAATAAAGCAGTGTATATAAATACATCATAATCTGATTTTTTGTGTTACTAGCAATTGAACCTAGAGGCATTCTACCTCTGAGCTACACTCCAGCCTGATTTATTTTATTTTTTAATTTGAACAGGGATTCACTTAGGTTGCTGAGTCTCACTAAGTTGCTGAGTCTGGCCTTCACCCAGACATCCTCCTGTCTCTGTCTCTCAAGTACTAGGATTACAGGTGTGCAACACTACACCCTACTTCATAATCTTATAATTTTGAATTCATTCTAGGAAGGTGCGGCCCACACCTATAATCCCAATACTTTGGAGGCTGAGACAGGAGAAGCACAGGTTTCAGGACAGTGTCATCAATGAAGGAAGACTTGTAGCAACTTGATCAAACCTTGCCCCCCCAAAAAAAATAAATAAAAATATGAAAATGGGCTGTGGGTGTAGCTTGGAGGTAGAGTGCCCATGGATTCAATACCTAATAACACACACACAGACACACACACACACACATACACACATACACACACACACACACACACACACACACACACAATAAAGTATGAAGATGATAGGAGGGGAACAGAGATTCAATGCAGAGGACAGTTTTAAGTTTGAAATGTAGTAGGAAAACCCTCTCTGAGAAGGTGAAGGCATAAGGTAAAATTGGAGTGAGGAGGAGTATCTGCCACAGGTAGATCTGGTGGGAAAACATTGATATAGAGGGTCCAGTTCTGGCAAAGAACCTTGACAAGCATTTGAAGAAAAGATAAAAGACAGTAAGTAAATTTGTATTAGCATTTATATACATACCAGTCATTATAAAGTAGTAAATTTATATTAGCATTTAAATACATACCAGTCATTATTAATTAGTAAATTTGTATTAGCATTTAAATACATACCAGTCTTTATAAATTAGTAAATTTGTATTAGCATTTAAATACATACCAGTCATTATTAATTACTTTCTTTTATTCATTCCCCAACTACTATTCCAACTTTGTCTCTACTCTCATAAACTTTCACAGAATTTTAACTTTTTTTCTTGTATCTCCTACTCTCGTTAACCTAATGCAGTATGGTTTCTTTGCCCAGAATTCCATTACAAAAATAGTTTGCTAACGTTTCTTAAATATCGGTATTACTCAGTGTTTGTGACAACGCCTTCATTTATTACCAGTCTGCATCAATAGAAATTGAACAGTCCCACCGTTGAATAAGCCACCAGTCCAAAATTATCTCCTTGGTGCTCGACTTGTCTTTATGATTTCCTATAAATAGCATCTCAGTTGTCCATATACAACTAAAACTCAGAATGTCCCTCACAAAATATCACTCTCTCCCCAAATTCTGTTCATTATATAGTGTCATCCTTCTTGAAATAAGGCACCACTAGCCCCTGGTTTTCCAACCCAAAAGAGTAGCCTCACTCCACGATCACACCATTATTCAATGATAGTCCCATTGCTTGCATCTCTAATTTATTTGTATAATAATTATTCCCTCATTTTTTTTCTGACTATTTCTTCTCTGGTACAAACCTATCAAAATTGGCACTTGGGTAACAGCCAATCTATCTGTCCCAAATAGGTGCGTCTCTCATATCAAGTACCACAGTGTATTCTTTCCAAAATTACCATCTGATACGGTGACACCTCTTTAGAAGTTCCCAGTCACTTGCCATTGCTGGTCTGATGCGATGCCCCAGTTCTCTTCCAGCTCAGTTACGCATTTGTCTCGCTAAACTCCGCTCAGGTCCTGAGAGCTGCTGGATTCTCTTGGCTGAGGATAGTTTTTGACTGGATCAATTATCCTTATTTTTTTTTTTTTTTCGGTACTAGGGATTGAACTCAGGGACATTCTACCTCCAAGCTATACCCCCAGCCCTATTTTTTATTCTTTATTTTGAAACAGGGTCTCGCTAGGTTGCGGAGTGCCTCACTAGGTAGCTGAGGCTGGCCGCGAACCCGCATCCTCCGGTCTCAGCCTCCCGAATGCTGGGATTACAAGTGTGCGCCACCATGCCCGGCCGTTTGAAGAGTTTTTGAATATATTAAGCTTAGATATAAATACAGAAAATAATAAAACAGATACCTATTTATATACTGTCTAGATTAAATGAATGTTGGTATTTCATGTACTTCAATGTTTAAATAATAATACTAATAGTATTATGCACTTGAATTTCATTACATTTCTTTGCCCTTCTTTCTTCTACAGACTTAATATGTTTTAAATACATTTAAATTAAAGCATATTTTTAAAAGCTTATCTTGATTCTCATTATTTTTTTGAGAATCAGCCATGTAAGCAAATTTAGAACTAATTTACTCAGTTTTAGTTATGTTTTATACTCTTTCCAATTTATAATTCACTAATTTGTTTTTCTTTATTTAGATACTTTTATAATTTTAAGACTCATTTACTGAATAACTCATTTGTTTTCATTAACATATGCTCAAGTGTTTCTCTAGTTGTAGGAGTCAAGAAAAAAATTGTCAATCTCTAGCTAAAAAAATTAATATTGTGTCAGTTGCTATTATATTAGTTTTTAAATTGTATATTCAAAATATTCCTTCCATTAATGTGTATGTACCACCTATAAACTTCTAAAAAGCTCTATTAAAAGGTCAACCAAGATTGTAAATTTACACACATTGCTTTATAATTTTGTTGATAGATGTTTTATATTTTCTGAGAATATATTATTAAGAATATAACCATTGAGAATTGCTATATTTATTTATTTAATATGATTTTTTATCTTAATGATATTTTCTTTCTGAAAATCTGTTTTGTTAGCTGGGCATAGTGGCACACATCTGTAATCCCAGTAGACTGAGACAGGATAGCAGGTTTGAGGCCAGCTTCAGCAATTTAGTGAGACCCTCAGCAACTTCCTGAGACCCTGGTTAAAAAAAAAATTAGAAGGGCCAGAAGTGTAGCTCAGTGATAGAACATACCTCGTTTAAATCCCCAGTACCACAAAAAAAAATAATAATAAAGTTTCATCTAAAAATATGGGTAATTTTTTTTCATTTTGTTTCATATATAATTTTTATAAATAGTTTTTCAAATTCACTATCCTGTATGCTTTAGTGGTGATTCTATGATCATTTCTTTCTTTAGGTGATTTAAAAACTAAACTGAGCAATGACCATAGGATGATTTTTTTTATTTTTTTAGTTTTTGTAAGTCCTACACAAATATACTTGTGGAGACTGTCTGAGTTCCAGGGATATCTGGATTTTTGCTAATTTTCTAGCTACTAGAGCCCATGAAATTTGTGTGGTCTTAAGTTCATTTTCCCCAATGACTGAAGCACTGTCGTAGGGTTCCACATTATTCCAAGCGACTCCTTTCCTATCTATGGTCCAGGGAGGTCAGCTCGCTCCAGTTCTGCTCTCCTCAACCTACCTTCTCAACTCATGGTCTCAGGTAGGAATTCATTTTCACCTCCTCTCTGGCATGGCATTGCTGTATGAATCTCAGTGTTCAGGAATAACTCTAATACCTATCTGCACTGTTTGAGTTTAATAACTGTTAAATACTCTGTGTTTGAGTTTCTTTTTCATTTCTGGATCCTGGAGATTTTTCTTTTTTACATGTGAACTTGTATATACACTGAAAAATGTTTTCTTATACTATTTTACCGAATATTATATTATGTTCAAAAGGATAGGAGAGGCTTTCAAGCTCAGATAAAGGGGAAAAACTAAATTAGTAGTGAGTATTAAGAAATTAAAGCTGAAAATGACTTACAATTAAATGTCACAGCGTTATATACCATAATTCTTGTCCTATACATATGAACTAGGAAAATTTCTAGAAAAATTCATAGTAGAAAAAATTAGTAATGTATATTTTTGATATAAGCACATTTTATGGATGACATACTTATGATTAGAAATATAAGCAATACTAATTTAAAGGGCATTTGTAGGCGAAAGGGTGATTGTTAGAAAGTCATTGTACAGCCGGGCGTGGTGGCGCACACTTGTAATCCCAGCATCTGGGAGGTTGAGACCCGAGGATCCAGGTTCGCGGCCAGCCTCAGCTACCTAGTGAGGCACTCCGCAACTTAGTGAGACCCTGTTTCAAAATAAAGAATAAAAAAATAGGGCTGGGGGTATAGCTCAGAGGTAGAATGCACCTGAGTTCAATCCCCAGTATCGAAAAAAAAAAAAAAGAATGTCATTGTACAACTGTCTTTATGCTAAGCAGTAGTGGCAGTGAAAGGTAAAGTTTGGTAACACCAGAGAAAAGAATGATGGATAAATAACTGAATAAAGTTCAAAGTTAATCATTGAGCCGGGTGTGGTGATGCCTGTCTGTAAACCCAGTACTTAGGAGGCTGAGGCAGTAGGATGGCAGGTTTCAGGCCAGCATGCAGTAACTTAGTGAGTCCCAGTTCCAAAATTCCAAAATGAAATAAAATAAAATAGGACTGGAGGTCCTATTGGAATGCCCTTGAGTTCAGTTGCAAGTACCATTACCAAAAAAAAAAAAAAAAAGATTATCTACTGATTATCCTATATGAAGCAAACACTATGCGAAGTGATTTACATGATTTTATATTATGATAAGGTTGATTATGATAAGCTTCTTATTATGTTTATCATTCTGCAAATGAGCGAAAATAAATCTCCTCCTTTTAGTCACTTGCTTGACTTAAAGTCACATGCCATAGCAAGCAAGTGGCATGCAGGATCTATTATTTGTCTTAAGTTTTTTATGTTTCCATATTATAATTAATTATATTTATATTGCCATAAAATAACACATGCTTATTATAGACTAAGCGTCGATGAATGAGTTTGAACTCATTCCTTAACCATCCACCGAAGAGATAAAACATGTGTAAAGTACATATTCCCATTCTTTTTCCTATGTTAATAATACTTAATTTTATATTGTTAAGAAATTGAAAACAGAAAGAATGCATAGAGATTTAAGTGTTAAAGATTAACAGACATTTTAGTGACATGAGGATAAATATGAGTATACAAATGAGTGTCACTACTCATTAAAAACTTACCAAGACTAGATCAAGTCTTTACAAAATTATATGTACTTTTTGTCTATTTCTATTTTACTTTTATTTCTATTCCTTAAGATGGCAATGCTTACTCACTTCTGCAATCTCTCCATCACAGATAAAGACAACCTAATTGAAAATATTAGGAAATTATTATTGACTTAAAATGTTTCTTTAAATCTTTAGGTCTCATACAACCATGTCATTTTAGGAAGAAAAATGATTCTTATGAATGATAGAGAGGATGCTCTAATTAAATTTATTAAATCACATTGTCAAATAACAGGCTCCAAAATATCAATTTATAAGATATTTTCTATCTAAATCCTTTATCTAAATTCCTCAAATATAGTTTGAGGCCAAAGTTAACAGACAACTTCTTTCAATCTCAGGGAAGCAAGAACAAGAAAAAAGGAAGCAGGGTTAAAAGAAGAACATGAGGGTACGAAACAATTCAGTCATTATTTAGGACTGGTTGAAGCTGCCTATTTAATTCCACCATCTTCGGAGGACATATGTCCTGCATATCAGGAAAAATAGTCCTACAGAGCTACTTTTTTCTCCTAATTCACCTCTCCCCTTTGTTAAAGGTTTTCTTCATAGGGGATTCACTTTAAATCCATCTCTTGGTTGTACATCTGTGCCCCGCAAGCTGTAGGGTGCTGACTTGCACATCTCGCATTGCCTGTGCCCTCCACCTTATTGTGCATGAAGGATCCTCTGTATATCTGAAACAAAATGGCCCATGTTCTTTCTGAAAAATGCTTTTTCATATCAAACTAATCTCAGTGCATTTTTTTAGTTTTTCAAGAAATTTTGATGACAGCATTAGTAAGCAATTGATATTCTTCACTGTCCAAGGTAAAAATGATATTTATCTCTGTCTTCCCATGCCCATTCTAGATTATAAGGTTATGGGTACTTCCATTCGCCCATTTTCTGTTTTCCACCAGGCACTGAACCAAAAAGAGATGGCTTAGTAGATACTGTGAAATACATTCATGTTTCCCTGGTGCCCACTTTTATTAACAAGCTTATCTCTTCAGAGTTGCATACCCCACCAGCATTTTACCTTCTCTCTTTACATATTGATTCCCTGGAATGAGAAGCTGACATGATGAGGTGATAATTGAGCATCTAAATGTTTTCCCTGGCAGAAGGGTTATGTCCTGGGAGCCAAGTTCCCTACCCAGAAGAATCCCCTTCTCGGTTCCCGCATGCACCAGCAGATGTCAACTACAGATTCTATCCAGGTCTTAGCTTGAGACAAGTTTCATATATAAACAGGTTATTTGAGAAATGATGGTAAGGGTAGATTGTGGAAAAGAAGGTAAGGAATCAGGGAAAAAAAGGCAATCAACAAAGGACTCACTATCAAGTCATCTACTTACGGGTCACTGCATTTAACCCCAACAGGGAAAAACTTGGGAATCTGCCCCTAGGGGCAAATAAACTAGGATATTTCCCCCTTATACTGGGAATTGAACCCTGGGACTTTCTACCTCTGAGCTACACCCCAAGCTCTATTTTTCTTTTTCTTAATTTTGAAACTGGGTCTTGGTAAGTTGCTGAAAGTCTCACTAAGTTGTAGAGAAACCATAAATAGGGAAGGCAAGCTCATATCTAGAAAAAATATATGGATTTTGGTTAGGATGAATCGCTGTACTTCGGAGGGAAAGTGTTTAACATAATATGCCTGCCAGAAACTGGTCGAGTGTGTTGCTTTGAAGGATGGAATATGGTTAAGGGCAAAGTGTCAGTCTCCATTCTGGTCAGGTTTTGTTCTAGGTAATACAAATAGATAAGTCTGTCTTGGAGAAAGACAGCCCGTGCTTCTGGCCTGTGCATATTTCCTAACCCTGCCACCAGGTTAATTCTATCTTTAGGTCAATGAGCAATACTAGATGGCAGAGGATGGAGGTGGCACATAGAAGGACTGTCACGTGGCAAGCCTGGTTGTTGAGAGCTAGTTTTGTAGTCAGTGGGCTCTGGTGAGCATTACGTCACAATCACATCCTTGTCATCCTGCTGAGGCATGGACTATTTCTCAAGACATCTTGCACCTGGATTTTTTATTCTTATTCCTTCCGGGAACTAAATGACTCAAAACCATTTGCCACTGCCCAGGAATAGATGTAATTCAGGCCAATCATCCATGCTTTAAAAATGAGATGACCAAAGGTACTGCTCAAAACTCTGGGAAAGTTTTTCACAACGCTTCTTTTGGGTTTCTGTTCAGAGAGATCATTATACAGCAACAACTTGGTTCAGCCAGTGCCCATAGAAGATGCTCAGTCATTGGTGAGTCAGGCTCAACTTGTCTCGTCTCTCAGTTGGCCCCTCTCATTATGCCATGAGTATGAGTCAAAAATAGGCAAGTGTAGCTGAGAAAATTGGGAATGGAACCGCCATAAGATCCAGTTACATCACTCCTGGGTATCTTTCCAAAGGGACTGAAATCAGAATATTATAGTAATACACTAATATGCATGTTAATAGCAGCACAATTCACAATAGCCAAATTGTGGCACCAACTTAGGTGTACATTAACAGACAAATGGATTGCAAAATTAGGAGATATTCACACAGTGGAATTCTACTGAGCAATAAAAAAGAACAAGACTGTATCATTTTCAGAAAAATGAATGGACTTGAAGAACATTATGTTGAGATTAGCTAGTCACAGAAAGTGAAAGTATTATGTTTTCTCTCATATGTGGAAGCAAGGGGCTAATCGGAATCCATGAAGGCCTTTAATAATGGAGGAGACTCTGCAGTGGAGTGAGGGAGGGAGTCTGGGGAAGGATGGTGTTGAGGAGGGAGAATTAAGGAAACACTTCCATGAATGTTATGTACCTATGTGAAATTACCAGTGTCAAACTCAATACCTTGTACTGGGAAGGGGATAAAGGCAGAAAGAGCGGGGGAAAAACTTACCAAGCTCTGTGTGCATGTTTGTCAGTATCACTTTGAACTACATTATGATGAAGACTACAATGCACCAATAAAAGTATATTAAGAAACACCAAATAACTCATGCTGAATGTGTATGTAATAAACGATTCTATTATGTAAAAATATAATGCCCCAATAAAAACCTTTAAAGTAATGTTATTTATTTTGTTAATATTGATCGAATGAACAATTAGACACCAAGTTATGATCAGAGTAAAGGGACAACCAAGACATATAGTAATATTTGTGTTAAGTATATGTCTTAGTATTCTAATTACTTCCTGCTCATTTAATCTTAGTCAATCTCACAGGTGTATAGATATGATGATTATCCCCAGTTGTAATGTGGGATCTGAAGCACAGAGGAACTTGATCCAGCTTGCATGTGAAGAAAACTGAATGTTTGTAATAAATACAAAATAAGTGTTTTACAGACTTAAAGTCTTTATGCTAAATTCCTTCACATGGATGGGAGTTCCATCACTTCAGAATGGGCCCTTAAAAAGCTACAAACATTTAATCTATTTTTTTGCATGTGTAAAATAAGAATATCAATGTTTGATCCATATAGGTGCTCATATCTGTGGAGTTTTGATAATGTATTTATGAAATGGAGGAAAGGTTTTAACAGCCCATTTCCTACCCTGGCCGAAAAGCAAGGAGATTTGTATAAATAGAGTGTTCATATCTTCTGTCAACAGTGTGTGTTCATTTTGCAAGTTATTTTATTCATTTATTTATTTTTGGTAATGGAGACTGAGTCCAGGGCCATTCTTCCTTTGACCTACAGCCCCAGCTCTATTTTATTTTTATTTTGTGATGAGGTTTTGCTAAGTTGCTGAGGTTGGTCTTGAACCTGTAATCCTCCTGGCTTGAAACTAGGAATGGTGAGTTATTGTAAGGTAAGGAAGCTGTAGCTAAATATTCTCCCTTCCTGATGTGGCTTTCTCACTTCTAGTAACATATTTAAAAATGCGTGTTATCTAATTACCTTTCTATGATTTAACATTCATTATTCAAAATAAATAATCAAGTTTGCTTCATATGAATCATATATAAAAATTATAAGTTTTGAAACTCTTTTTTGATTTGGAGAGAAGAGAGAAAACAATATTTTGGACCTTCAACTACTAAGATAAATGAAAGTAATGAAATTCTTTAGATTTTAAAAATGAATAAGGATATACTGAGAATATGTGTTTACTGACAATGTGATCATAAGATGCAAAGTGAACTGTGCTCTGTTGTCAAACTCCCATGAGATCTTTGACACCGTGCCACTATTTATTCTTTGCTTTATTTTTGTTGTTGTCTTTTTATTTTTTTAGCTAATTAATTATGGATAAGGATAAACAGCATAGGCATATAAAGAAACAGCAGGCATAACTTTGATGACAACTTTTTTGGCATATATTTTTCTAAGACTGTTTCAAAGAGAAGGGAAGAATAACATATCAGGTTAAAAAAAAAGATGAGAAAGAAGAAAATAAAAAGAAAATTTACAGAATTATCAAAATTATGTTCTCTGGTACTTTGTTTGAATATAACACTTTAATGTTTTCTTAAATTAAAATTATTCTTTATACTATCCAAATAAAATCTAGTAGAGAAAATGACATACTGTCCATTCTGTAGCTATGACCAGATTCCTTTCTCACTACAAAATTCAGGCATAAATCAGTTAGTGTCTAATCATCATGCAATAGATACTAAAATAGTATCAAAGGAAATTTTCATATGGTAGATGCTTTTATCTTGATAGAGTTATATATGTTAATTGTATACGTATTTATAGTTTAAATGTTTGTAGTATTTATTTATACATTTAGATGTAGTTACTAATATTAAATCTTATACAAATTCAAGAATAATTAAAATAGGTTAAATCATCTATAAGCTGGGCGTGGTGGCGCAAACTTGTAAACCCACTACCTGGGAGGCTGACACAGGAAGATCACAGGTTTTTGGCCAGATTCAACTACTTAGTGAGGTCCTCTGCAACTTAGTGAGACCCTGTCTCAAAATAAAGAACAAAATAGGACTGGTGGTGTAGCTCCGATGTAGAATGTCCCTGGGTTCAATCCCCAGTACCACAAAAACAAACAAACAAACAACAAAAAATCTATAAAATGCAAGCAGAGTATGGCATTAGAAAAGTGACAGTATTTAAAACTGTTTCCTATCCTACATTTTAGGGATACAAAATGTGACGTATCATAAGAGACAAGTAAGCAAAATGAGAGGCGGAGTTGTGTGCATGAGTGTAGGCGATTGATCAGAGCAAGCGGTGGGAGTGGCCAAAGGTCACGAGGAGTAACAACCACGTTTCTATGGAGAAGAAAGCATTGCATCGGACCTTTACGTTCATGGAGAATTTCGAAATTTAGACCTGACAGCCATGGTGTAACCGCACCTAATTCCCATGCCTGGATTCTCCCTCATAACAGACTCCATTAAATGAAGAACAAAGCTCATTCTTAATAAAGAACTCTATGCAACCTATATGGCACATCTTTCTACCAGTCTTCTCCTAGAGTATCTAATTTTATTAACTGGAGCAACTTGGTGGTGGAAAAAGAAAAGTATACGTCTCTGGAATAATTCAACACTGGCTCTAAAGGAATTCTCTTCTCTTGCATCTAGAATGCCACAGTGTTTCATTGGTCAGAAGTAGGGCTTATGGGGTCAGGTGATAAACAGAGTTTTCTCTTCGTCTACCCTCACTGTGATTTTTCTCCAGTGCATGAGTGGGAGCTTCGAATATAAATGTTCAGACACTGGCAAGATCTCCGTAGTTCTTCCCTGTGGAGCGAGAGCTCTTGGTTAGCGCGCTAATTGGGAGTCTTTGGAGCTTCTTGTCTGTACCAAAATAGTAAATCAAAAGCAACAGTGAACCCCTAGAGGCTGGACAGAATGGAGAGTTATTGTCAAAGTCATCAAATAGAGAGAAGTGGCCACTGTCACATCCCTATTTATCTCATCCTTTTACCTGTACAGAAGAAAAATGATAAAATCATAAATAATAAAGATTACTCCAAATTTAACTAGGTGGTGGCCATTCATATTTATCTACATTTTATTATCTTTATTGCAACAAATTAACATGATCCCCAATACCGATTAAACTGTTATTGATCTATTAAATCTTATATTATTTGCCTTTATCCCTTTACTCAGAACACTAAAGAAGACATTACACTGTCCTCAAGGAGGTGGGCTAGAAAATCTCCATTGGTAGGTTTAGAGCAAAGCAAATACTTGTTTTCTTGGCCAGAATTTAGTCTGAAGAGAACTTAAATACCTCACTGTATCTCAGGACAAGATGCACAGATAGGACCTGTTGCCGATAGAACCTGTTGACCAAAAGTAGCAGCTATGACTGCCAGAATATGGGAGTGACACCCTGCAACAGCATAGGTGTCTGACAGTTTCTGGCAACCCTAGTTCTAGACATGTTAGGATGCCTCCTTCAAATAGAAGGGCAAGTCGCTTGCATTTACTTTCTCTACTGCTGAGAAAGAAGCGGAACAGTTGGTGGGCCTCCTTGGATTCTGGGGGGAGCAGATACTATATTTAATTATATTCCTCTACCACATTTACTAAACGGCTCATCAGACTGCCAGCTTTGAGTTGGACTGAGGACAAGAAAAGACTTTCCAGCTGGATAAGACTAGATCTATGCAAGGAATGCAAGGAGGACTGTTTCTCACCTAGTCCTTATTAGCCTCCGAATGTCAGGATGATGCTTCCAATGCATGTTCCATCAGGACCATTCCTGAAGCCAATCTCAGGCTTAGGAGGCAAGTTCAAGCACTGCTTCTAAATTTATAAGTTTTTTTGTTTGTTTGTTTCTCCTGGGGGTTGAAACCAGGGACATTCTACTTCAGTCCTATTTTATTTTTTATTTTGAAATAGCGTCTCACCAAGTTGCTGAGGCTGACCTGGAACCTGTGATCCTCCTGTTTCAGCCTTCCAAGTACTGGAATTACAGCTATAAGTCACCACTCCTGGCTACCTATAATTATTGGAAGTTCAGAATATGTGATGACTCAGAGGTAGTAGCGAACAATTTCTAAATGACCAGTACAAGGACAACATGATTAGAGTGCTGATTATTGTTATTATTATTATTATTATTTTCGGTACTGGGGATTAAACCCAGGGGCATTCTACCTCCAAGCTATACCCCCAGTCCTATTTTTTATTCTTTATTTTGAAACAGGGTCTCGCTAAGTTGAGGAGTGCCTCACTAGATAGCTGAGGCTGGCCGTGAACCTGGATCCTCTGGTCTCAGCCTCCCAAATGCTGGGATGACAAGCGTGCACCACCATGCCTGGCTCTGGAGTGCTTATTATGAGTAAATGTGGATGCCCTTCACGAGTGGGGATAGTGGCTGTGAATGACTTGAATATTCTGCAGGGGAGGCTCTTGCTAATTGGAAGGACAAGGTACCCTGGCTTAAGAATCACCTTCTTCCCACACTATCCCATTTTATTGATTTCAAACACAGTGTGGCCATCGAGTCAGGGATGGAGATCTTGCCTGGCTTCAATGTCATGGACCACATCACCCTAAGGCATATGTAATATTGGCAATGCTAAGTGCCCAATTTGCAACTTGCAAGGAGACCTCGTTGTGGTGCCATTTTGGGAGCAATCTGCCAGCCACCTCCTTGCAGAATGATTGCATTGGATATCATTTGAAAGAAGAGTTCATTCATTTTTTTCCTGACTCCAATAAACATTCTTTAGAAAATCTTATGCCTTTTTGGTCAACTCATCTGCTATCAACACATCTTTAATTGATGTAATACATACCCTATTCATCATGCCTTCATAGACATTCTTTCTGATCAAAAGATCCATTCTAGCTGGGTGTGGTGGCGCACGCTTGTAATCCCAGCATTTGGGAGGCTGAGACTGGAGGATCCGGGTTCTTGGCCAGCCTCAGCTACCTAGTGAAGCACTCCACAACTTAGTGAGACCCTGTTTTAAAATAAAAAATAAAAATAGGGCTGGGGATGTAGCTCGGAGGTAGAATGCCCCTGAGTTCAATCCCCACTACTGCAAAAAAAAAAAAAAAAAGATTCATTCTTATCATAAAAATTAGTGAAGGAACTGACAGAAACATATTGGATAATTTAGACAACAAGAGAGGTTCCAGGCCAGCCCTGAGAATGGGCCATTTGAATATCTAGTCCACTAGCGCATTCAGGTAAATAAAGCCACAGACAATATTCGGATACAGCTGCCAGAGACCCAAATGTGAATCCTGAGAAAAATAAGATGATTGTGTCTAGTTACTAAATTTTAGATAATTTATTTCACTACAATAGTAACTGTCCCAGAATCCTTGCTAGTCCTGAGTAGCCAAATGGGGAGGAGGGACTTTGAGGACACAGTTAGCACATTTTCCAACATCCATTCCAACCTTTCGTCATATGGACTTTGGACTCTGGTTTCATTTTCTGTATTACTTTGCAGCTGGGGTACTGCATAGATTTTTTTCCCCTGCAATTAGATTCAGTCATAATTGGTTTATTTACCTAGTAATATAAGCAGGAATGTGTGCTTCTGCCCTGGCAACTCTAATGATGACTGACCTATTTTGATAGATTTTTTTGTTGGAATCTTCATCTATGTTAATATTGCCATAATTTTGGTAGGTCATAACAATGGCTCTATGGTGGCTCATTTCAATAGTCTTAGAAGCTGAGGTTAGAGTCACTTTTCTCTTCCACTCAGTAATTCAGCTGTCGCTACAACTTAATGAATCTCTTTCTACTTAAACTGACAAGCTTTGATTCAAATGTCTACCAAGAACTACCTCCACTGAACTCTTCTTTGAGTTGCTGAGAAGATAAAATGAAAACACATGTAAATGGTCTGGAATAAATAAGGTTGAAAAATATGAATTTTCTTCATACCGATAACTATGCCTCCTAGAAAGATATTACTGATTTTTACCATTCATTTCTTGGTTTCTCTCTGACCAAATAGTTATATATTAAGCATTTCCTCTACACAGAAAAGTGGATTTTCCCATTATGCATTTTAGAGGACAAAAACAGGAGTCATAATGCACCATTTTTATAAAAGTTTTGCTCTTTAGAAAGTATAATTTATGAGAGTAGGACTTATGAATAAATATGCCTATTTCCTGTACTTCTAATAATGTTCTAATAATACTGGTAACTATAAGATTAGAATCAAAAGAAGTTGCCTTTTCTGTTTAATAAGAATGTCATAACCTCTTTTCATCTTTTATTACTAAGGTTTATCTTTCATAATCATGTTCAATCCTATGGGTACAGGATAAAAAAGATTTGAAGTAGCTAGCACAGGGAAAAGTTCATTATGGAAGGGAACTGATTGTCAATATTGGAAAAATAATCTAACAATAGATTATCATCTTGCATTTTAATTTAACTTGGCTAAGTAGACAAACAGGTCTAAGGATCTGCAAATACCTTTAGTATTTGAGAAGTAAAAAGAATTTGAAGGAAAAATCATGTCAGATTTTTGAAGCTGTACACATCCTTTGCCTGTTAAAAATTTAATGATAAAAATCTGTCTTTTATAATAGAAGGTTACTTCTAACTATCAAAAAAAAGAGTCAAATGTTACTCAATATCTTGCAGATACAGAATAAAATATATCTTTCAATATTCTAAAATTTCCATTTGTTCTATGGTGGAAGAATCATAAGGAGCGCCTGCAATATTTTTGACTATTTGCTAGATATACTATAAACACACAAATATGTTTTAAACTATTCACATTACTATTCTCTCTACAGTATAAAAATGTCCTCACATATGTGCTAAGACTACTGCTGTAGTTCAATTGCTCACCAGGTCAGTATAATAATTATATTTTCAATTTTAATTATTTTAGTGTGAAGATATAATATCTATACCTAGCAATATTTCTCATATAATTAATATTCTTACGTCAAAAGAGATATAAGATTTTAAATTGAGTTTCAAGGTTTCTTTTCAGTTAGGTAATATATGTACAAATCACATAGATAGCTCTTTCGTTTAAAAACCTAAATATGCCAACACCATAGAGCAGTTTAAGATCACAGTTGATGTCAGAAAAAATTCACAGTTTGATGAGAAAAAGCAATATTTTGCATGTAAATTAATATTGTATCTAAATATTTTGTGACTCACCTACCAAATATTCAGTGATAGAAGAAGAAAATATTATTGTATTTTACTGCTGAAAAACTTATGTTTAGATTTACTTTGAAAGAAGGTATGCCTTTTTGAAAATGAATACTATGTAATTATAATCTTAGCTCCCAGAATAAATAATTATCAAATCAGTAGTAGCCTAAACCTTTGTTTTGAGATGATTTTTTTTTCATTTATGAATTTTGTCATCAACTTGAGAAGAATTTCTGTCCTGATAATGCTCAATACATTTATGGACTTTTATCTAGTCAGTAAAAAAGGCAGCGGTAGAAGAGACAACACACATGAAAGAGGAATGCACGCGTGTAGTGGGTCAGGAGGTACAAATGACAATTGATATAAGATGCTCGATACAGTACTTGAATCAGTCCGTTTCATGATATTTAAAATATTTTACTAGTATTTAAAAATAAAATAAAATAAAATAAAATAATATGCATTTGTAGCTACTTTAGGCACATGTTTCTTTAGTGAAGTATGGGACTAAGTCTCCTATATGTACAAAATTGTCACATTCATTAATTCATTTGTAACAAGGGGGGCCCTATCAGTCTTGTCTTTTGCTATTGTTGAGCAGAAAGATACATATATATATATATATATATATATATATATATATATATATATATATATATATATAATTGGAAAGCCCTAGAGACAATTCCATTATAAGACTCAAATAACACTGTACCCTACAATGGGTTTAAAGTGTGTTAGCGAATTATTTGACACTCCTTCTATTAAAAACTAGAGTCTACTATCTCTCCCCTTGAATATGTGCCAATCTTGGTTACAATTAGCTGCACGTTTTGTGAGTAGATTGGGAATGACTAGCATTGCATAGGTTCTGAGGTCCCATGATAAAGTCCAGTAGACCTTTTGCTTGTCTCTCCTGTCTATTTTGATTGTCTCACTGGGATCTCTACCTTCACACTGTAAGGAAGCCATGCAGCCCCATTGAATGACAACATATAGGTTTCTAACCCCAAACCTAGTTGATACTTGAGCTGGCAGCAAGCTCCATTAGCTCAGGATGTGACAATAAACCTCTGGATGTTCCAGACACAAGGCATCCAGCTGCCCCAGCTGATGCCAGGAGAAGCATAGGTTAACTTTCTGAGCCCCACCCACTTTCCAGATCTATCGCTGTTTTGAATCACTAGGCTTTGAAGTGTTTGGTTATATAGCAATTGATATGAATGAAATATGAGTTCTCACTACAATTATTTTATGTTGTTCAGGAAGTTTACACAAATGCATTCATGCATCATTTTATTCATCAGATAAATATTTATTCTACACCTACCATATGCCCAGCAAAGTTTTGGGCATTTCAGGAGTATAGCAGTAATTACAAAATCCTTGCACCCATTGAAATTGTACCTTGGTGGCAGATACAGACAAGGCATATAATGTTATGCAGTGCTAAGTGCTATAAGAAAAAAAGAAAGACAAACAAGTAGAGAATGACAGGATGATATTTTAGTGCAGGTGTTCAAAGAAGACATTTCTGAGGCAGTGACATTTCAGAAGCAGCATGGAAAAAAGGAGGGAGATGTCATTTTAATATCTGGAATAAGACAAAGTAGGCAGAGGGAAGAGAGAACATATAAGAACAAAGATATGAGCACGGCTTACTCAGAGTGAACAGGAAAGCATGGTCAAAGACAAGATCTTGACCATGTAACCTATGGCTTTGTTGACTATCTTTTTGTGTGTGTAGGGTGGTGGGTGCTGGGGATTGAATGCAGGTACATTCTACCTCCAAGCTACACCCACAGCCATTTCTATTTATATTTTTCTTTTTGGAGACAGGTTACTGCTAGGTTGCTGAGAGTTTCTTTACATTGCTGAGACTGTCCTCAAATGTACAATCTGCCTGTCTCAGCATGCCAAGTACTTGAATTACAGGTGTATACTACCATGCTCAAATTTTATTGGCTATCTTACTGGATGATCTCTATCCAAATTAATACATGAATTTGGACTTACTCTAAATGGAATGAAAAATTATTACAAGGTTTTTTTTTTGGATAATATAGCTTATATAATTGTATATTTTACAACACAATTTATATTCTATGACATATTGAAAATTAAAAATCTGGTTTTTGTATGATAAATAGACTTTTGAGGGACAAGAATAGAAGCAAAGTCCCATAAGGAACCATCTGAAATATCCCAAATAAAGTTGAACAAGAGTTAGGGAGGATGGTGGTTTGATATACAGGTGCTAGTTGGTGAAATGGAAGACAGATTTTGAAAAAAAGAAAAAGAAAAGTAATTCCCCATAGGTGAATATACAACAATTAAGAAAAATATAAAATAATATTTTATATATATATATGAACAAAGTGTGATTATTTAAAAATGATGTGATGATCTAATTGTATAAAAGAAACAGAATTGTTTACTTATATAAAAGAAACATAAAATTTATCCTTACTAAAATATCATGAGATAAATAACATTACTGTGAACTTTTATAAATATTAATATTGAGTCTTGAAAAATTTAGGAGCTTAGTGTGAAATCACACAGATGATAGATTACACATGTTTAGCATCAAAAGATACAATTATTATTTGTTTTGCTTCAATTCTAAAGTTACAAAGAATATTTTAGTATTACAACCTCTAATCAATGAAATATTTAAAAAGGGATGATCTGAAGGAAATAATCAAATTTACTTATAACTTAAATCAAAGACAACATTTCCAAAAACCAATTTTGCAGAATATTCAAGATTCCTAAAAATATTTCTCATAAAGCTCATTATTTTGTAACTTAGGATCTAACCTAAATAAACTATCAGAAAAGAAGTCTGCTTTAGCTTATTAAGAAAATATCTCCCCAACCAAAAAGTACACTAGCTAAATAATTTTGAAAAATTATCAAACAATAGTTGTATCCAGATAATAAATCTAAACCAGTTTATTGCCTCTAGATCAAGAGTGAAAGTGTGTGTGTTTGTGTGTATATATTTTATACTTATACACATACACACATATATATATGTGTGTATATATATATATATATATATTATGTAGAATAAAAACTGAACTAAGAGAGAGAAGAGTAATGAAGCAAAAATCAATTGTGAAAAAAAGCTCATTGTAACTCTCTGGCTGGTTAAGCAGTGAATAATAACTATAACATTAAGTGCACCTATGTGAGTTTAACTATAGTGGAAACACAATTCTAGATAACGATATCAATACAAGACATAATAGGAGACAATCAGGGATAAATTGTATTATCTGAAGCTAACTGCCTTAATCAGAAGGAAAGTAGAGTTCATGATTAACTTTAGTTATCTTAGAACAGTAGGAATGTTTGTGTTATTGTGGTTATATTGGCTCCTGTCCTTAAACGTTTCATAATCCAACTATAGCTAGGAATCTGATAGGAAGTAGCATGTCGATATTTTTTTTTATTTTACTCTCATTATTTCAAAATAGGAGCAAAAAGTTTACTTTCCTCATTATCCTTCAGTTTAATTGTTATAGAACTGATGTTTTCAATAGTTTATCTCTAAGTCATGCACAATTCTACTTACAGGAATGCTTAAAAATCTGTTTTATTATTGACCTTTAATAACTATCATCTACTGCTCACAATTAATTATTTATTACAATGGAAGCTGGGATTCCAAAGAAATAAAACATTTATTTGTGACCTGGGTGGCATGCAAACATTAACCTTTAACTATATCCCATCTATTCTGATCCCTTTGTTGGCGCAGTGACAGAATTTATTATAGAAAGTTCAAGACCTCATGCTTAAGTCTTGTAAATTAAAAAGTTCTAATGTTGTGACATGATCTTCCAAAACATATGCTGTCTGGGAATACCCTGGGAATTTTTCGAACATGCTGACATGCTCTCTTGTCTTCTGATCTATTGATAAAAAACAAAAACAAAAACAAAAACATAGTCATGGCATTTTTTTTTTGGTCTATGTAAATGACAAAACCTATAGCAATGGTAAAAAAAAAAGCACATGATTTAGGAAAGATTTGAAAAGTATAGAAACTACTTGAAAGGTCTTGCCTTTTGTCAAGTTTTTTGTTGTTGTTATTGTTTTTATTGGTGCGTCATGGTTATGAGCAATAGTGGGATTCAATGCTACATATTTTACGTGCATATTGCAGACTTTGGCCAATTACTGTCTAAAGAACTGATTCTATAGGAAAATATAGATGCTCAACTTCAGGTGATTAAAGTTTTTCTATAGCCCTGGTGGTTTGTGCATCATGGAGAAGAACACATCACCATAGGGAGGATGCTCTATTCTTATTGTATACAAAGAAGTTAGAACCTTGGGAGAAATTAAGGCCTGAAACATCACAAATGGCATGAGGACAGCCGCCCTTGAACTAACAGTCGATTTGTATCCCAATCAGAACATCATAAGTTGAAAAATGCATTCAATGCATCTAACCTGCCAAACATAGATTACCCCAGCCTGCATTAAAAGTTCTCAGAACATTTGCATTATACCACAATTGAGCAAAGTCATATAGCATAAAACCTGTTTTATAATTAAGTGTTGTGTATATAGTGTATTTTCACAAATTGGACATTTTGCAGACATGGGACATGAAAACACAAAACCCAGTATCCAGAAAATATTGGCAGTGCAGTATGCTGTAAAGCATGTGTTGTTTACCCCTTGGTTATGTGACTGACTGGGCGCTGTGACTCATTGACCCTACCCAGGATCATAAGTGAGCATTGAGTTCACATGTGGCTGGCCCAGAAAGAGACCACATTTCAAAATATAATTTCCACTGACTGCATATAACCTTTGCACCAACAGGTCATAACATCATAAAATTGTAAGTTGAACCACTGTAAATCAAAAACCATCTGTTCATTTATATACGGTTTAAGTTTGGTTATATTCAATTTTTACATGGGGGGGTAAAAAGAAGTGAATGGATTCCTACTAAGGATCAGGGAAGAAAAAGAGAGGAAAAAGGAAAAGAGTACGTAATAGTGTACAATAGAAAAAATAGCAGAGTCCCCAAAGTACTGAATAAAAAGAAAAAAGAAGCAATCAGAAATATTATGGAAAAGATGATGAGCTCAGTAATTTACATCAAAAATTTTTAAAATGTTTCAGAATTTAATAAGCAGCAGACGCAATGTAATATGGAGAGCCTTTGTTTCTGTGTCCTGCTGTTTCACAGAAATTTAATAACTTATTAATCTTCCACACATCTGCCTGGTACTCTATTTAAGGTATCTAATTTTTAATATTCCTTTGAATTTATTATCTTATTTGTGGCCTTTGGTACTTGACAGCTATGAATAAAACTAAATTACAATTCTGCCTTTTGGAAAGTTCAGTATACATATTGGGTATTAAACTCTTTCATAATCTTCAAAATGCTGTATCTGCTTGTCTGATGCACAAATTTAGTCTGTATCCAAAGCTTCATTGTGGAAAATGAAGGCTTCCAAAAGTAGGTTAATTCAAAATGTCATGTGGGTTAAGTTGCTTCATGAACATATAGCTATATTTGAAGGTGATAGAAATTCATGTAACTAATGTCTGTATGAATATATCTAATTTCAAGTGTATTTTTTTAAATTAAAGAATATAAAATATATCATAAAGATAAATGCACTTAATCTTAACATGGACAAAAATACTACATTTATTTGGATAATATATTCAGGGTAGACTTCCAACTTTGTAGCTGGATAGCATTGGGAAAAATTATTTACATTCTCTGGGTCCTAGTATTCTTATATAGGTAATGGAGAAAATATTGCTGAAGATTATTGTTTGTAAAGTAATTTGGATAATACCTGACTCATGAAAAGAATTTGCTAAATAATTCATTCAAAGTCATCATCATTTTGAAAAGATTATATTAGTATTTAACTACAATATAGCATGTGCAATAATGAGTCATATGTAATATATGTCATAATATGTAAATAATTCTTATATATATTCATATATGCAATTATTAGTTGATTCAGATAATTTGTTAAACTTTTCAAATACGTTCCAATTCTTGAGTGCCCTTGCTATTTCCAGATCTTGCAATGTTCTTTCATTTTTTTTTTTTTTTTTTTTGCGGTACTGGGGATTGAACTCAGGGGCATTCTACCTCCGAGCTATACCCCCAGCCCTATTTTTTTATTCTTTATTTTGAAACCGAGTCTCACTAAGTTGCGGAGTGCCTCACTAGGTAGCTGAGGCTGGCCGCGAACCCGGATCCTCCGGTCTCAGCCTCCCGAATGCTGGGATTACGAACATGCGCCACCACACCCGGCTTCTTTCATTTTTTTCATATCATTTAAGTGCCCAAAATTTTATAATATCTATTTCAAAGGGTACTATATAACGCTTCTCTGAATTAGTCCTCCTTTCGGCACTTCCTTTTATTTGTTTTCAAACACACTGTACTTCTATTTAACATATACTATTATGGGCCCCATATTTATTATTCTATTTGTACTTTCCTGTACATCACAAGCTCTTTGAAGGTATAGACGCTAATCATAACTTATGTCTTTATTGTTCAGTAACAATTCCTTTCATATTGTACAATTTACGGAACTGACACATGATTAATGCATAATATTTACTCTTTTACTGCCTACAACACATGCCCTGAGACAAAGAGTAGCATTCCATAAATATGCACTGTACTGAAGAGGAAAGGAAACCCGTATTTCATCCTGACTGTTTCTAGTGCCTTGCCCAGGGGAATAATTATCCAAGATAAAGCGAGTGAATCTCAACAGCTACTCAGTTCCCAACATACTGAGCACATCTCTTGTTGAGTCGCAGCTGGGCTGCAGGTCAAGCCGAGCTGTACAGAAAAGCCCACCTGCCCTTGGCCTTTCACTTTGGGGCAGGAGTTTAGTCAAGATTTGTTTTCTCCAAGGCAGCTTTAGAACACCTACGCCTGGACCCTGGTTCCCAGTAACCAAGTGTACCACTTGTATTCCATTTTCTGCTATTGCAGAGTGAAGATTTTCAAATATTTTTGCCACAGCTTATGGGGGTTGGGGGGATACTTATTGTAACTATAACAAAACATGCACACACACACACACACACACACATGTAATTGAAAGAAAAATTCAAAAAACAGAATTATTTTGCTACCTCCAATGTACTTTTACTTCTCCTTTCTTGTTTCGATACCGATCCCACTTTATCTGCTATCCTGTCCTTGAATATTTTTTCTTCTTTTTCTATCATATTTTATGTTTGAAAGGATTCTGATTGCTTGAGCGAATGTGCCACTCATACAACAGGATGCAGCTGGAATCTCTTGGCATCTCTTAAAACTTTTCTTTGAAGGATGAGATACCACCTCTGTGATATCACTCGACCTTCGCTCGACCTTCACTCTCCATGTGAAATTCTGCTTTATCATCTGGGCTGTATTCTAAATATTATCATTTCTACCCAGCTCAAATTTAGGATAAAATCTCCCCATTCTTCCACAAAGCACTCCTCAAAACACATGTGCTTAATTTGAAATCATTAATAGGCGATATTTTAGAATAGAGTTTTCTTAACTCCTGAAGCTTGCCTTTAGAATCTCTCTTTATATAGCACATGTTCTAACGTCTTTAATATATTCTATGTTGCATTTTACTTACATGTTTTGTAGAAAGTCATTGTGCTAGAATTTAGTACACAGAAAATTACCTTCTTACATTCTCAGAAACAAAGATCCTCAATTGTCCTTCACACAAAAGTAAGGGGGATTGGACTTCTTTCCCCTGTTCCCTCTCTCCTGTCTCCAGCCAAGCTGTTATATCAAACAAAAATTGCTCATTATGCTGAATGCATAAAGGCTGGCTGTCCCTGACTGGGAAGCTGTCAATGGAGGGTAAATAGCTAAAGCTCTTTTTTTTTAAGAAAATATAATTTCTCCATAGGAGAGAGATAGGACAGGGGAGTTGCTGGGTAGCAGCGGCGGCTCTGCCCCCAATTTGTCCCAGGCTGTGCTTGATTTCACTCTGCCTCCCGTGGATGGCACAGATTCACAGGCTGCTTTGCAGAGCTCCTATAATTTCTAACGCAGGAACTGGTTTCCTCTTCATAAATGAGCTTGTAACATTTGACAACTATCTAATTAATTTCACACAGACCTGCCTTCTCTGGGCTAGGAAGGAGTGGGGGAAATTTCACAAATCATTTAAATTACATGTTATAGTAATTATGATTGTATGTATCCAGAATTACTGCTATTATGAATAGTCTCTTTTAAAGCTATTTTCCTAACATCGAGCAAGTTGCTATGATACTAGAAAAACAAACATACGCATATGAAATCATTGTAAAATATAAGCATTTCCTGTTTCTAAGAAATTATTTACCCATCTAAAAAAAACTAAACCAATGTATTGACTTTTAGCTCTTTACTTAGTTTTATATAGAATTTCACTGATAATAAAAGTCAGCAAGAGCTATATGCAGGGAGAATCTTCGGCTAACAGATGTGACATGTTTTACCTGGCAAGTCAACATTTTGTGTATTTGCCAGTTTAATTATTCTGAGATAAGTTTTTAAAAGACAATTTTTAAAAATGAGAAACTCCAAAAACATTATTAATTTTATACAGTAAAAATTTTAACAAATAGAAATTTATCTGGGTCAGTGACACTTACCTGTGTTCACAAACTATATCAGACTCCTACATCTTGAGAACTTCCTAAGTTGTGATGTGAATTATGCATATGGAAGCTCTTCATTCTAAACAGCTCTGAGAATAGACAATTTAATTCTATATTATACATTTTAATTCCTTCTAAATACGATTTCTCTTATTATCACTCAATAGTTTTCCTTACCAGTGTTTGATAACTATATTTACAGTGAAATGGCATAAGTTCTACCTTAAGATATATATATATATATATATATATATATATATATATATATATATATATATATATATCTTTGTCATCAGCGAAAGTAAATATAACTCTTAGGATAAACCAGGTAAGTAGCGCCCTGTTATATGAGCAAAGCAAAGAGGCAGTGACCTACTTTCCTTTCACATTTTGCCTACCAGCAGTATTAAATCAAATGGAACACATTAAAACCATCACGAAAGGCAGACAATAGTTTCCCTCTGATTGCCTGCCTCAGCCTGGTGGCAGTGTGAAAGTTACAAAAGTCATTTGTATCAACTCATTACCATGTCACCTCATTTCATGCCCCTGCTGGATAAGTGGCAATAAGCCCTGTGTTAGCGTATTCCACATTGTCACCATTAGAACAAAACCTAATAGCACCCAGCTGTCGAAGATTACCCTAGACACTTATTGAGATTTAGGAGGGGCAGCTTGCTACTGATTTAGGACATATTCCTTAAAATCTTCTACCATTTATTCTAGAATGGAGAAATAAAGCTAATTTTATGAAGAGTCCTTGTGAATTATTTTCTTCTTGTAGGCTACTATAATGCTCCCAGTAGAATGTTCTTCTTGCACTTTAATTCAAGGTAATGATGTTGTTGCTTCTTATAGAGGCACTTAAAATATGGTTTAATGTCACAGCCACTGCAAAACCACGGCGTGATTCCTTAGGACATAAAAATCACTGAAAAAAACTGAGGAATAAAGTGAATAGCTTTCTTGAATTAAAACTTCTCTTTCTTCCTTCATTATGACAATGCACAAAGAATCAGTTCTCTGAAATTGTGAGGAAACTTGTATGCTCTATAAATGCGTAGTGGTTGGAGAGAAAGAAGCAATTGCAGAAGTGCATTTGTATGGCACTTTCATGACTGTCCAAAAGCAGATCCTCAAGTAAGACTATCAGCACTCTCTGCGGTCTGCCTATTGCGCAGACAATTAATGGCAAACATAACTACTGATTTAAGGTATATTTTTACAGCAAAGCATCCATTTTACTGCATTAATGATTGAAGATATTACAACTTATTCTACTTTCTACATAGCAATTTTATATACATTTATTAAGATGGAGAAAACTAAAGCAAAGCATGGAGATCATTGAACTCTGAACTCATTTCCAAGTTTACCTTTGGTTAAGTCGCTACCTAACTGACACGTAAGTATGGGAACACTCTATTTTTTATGTAGTATGTAAAACACTAAAAATGAAGTAAGCCATATGTATTATACAACTTTGATGTGGCTTTCTGTTAAAATCACTAGAATATTGGCAATAATGATCTGCACTTTCTCGGTAGCGTCAATGGTCAGGGTTGTTCTTAGTAAATAAAACATTTAGGAAGCTATGAAGGAGAGAGGGAGAGGGAGAGGGAGGTGGAGAGGGAGAGAGAGGAGAGAGAAAGAGATGTCAAGTTACTTGATCACTTTCTACATCTGAAAAAATTTGCAAGGAAGGTAAACTTGCCTGGCACAGTGTTTGTGATGATTACATTATACAATAGAACACTGATAAAAATTAGCTCCTATAGGAATATTGCATAAAAACTTTCATGCAGTCTTAATCTTTGAGTAGAAGGAAATCTGTATTCAGTTACTCCTAATTTATAACTAAATTACATTTCATTTCTGTGTCTGCTTATATATTTGCAATGCAACCTGCATTCAACTAATCATGTTTATTTGTGCAAAATGCTCAGTTTGGCATATTATGTATCTTCATTTTATGGAACTGAATGTTTCCATAGCATTAGAATGATTGGTCATTTTAAATGTATATAGGTATGAATTTTTTTTAATAAAATATAAGGGGTCAAACTAGCAAATGAATGTATGGATCAAAGATCACTTAGGGCAGGACGATTTGGACAGGTATATTTTAATAGATAAATTGGAGATGTATGTTACTACAAGGCTTCCTGAAAAATACATTTTTGCATGAAAAAAATAATTTTCTAGTCCTTATTTGTTCAATCACTTAATAAACACAAAAGTTGAATACCAGCTATGTAGAGCTTCATTGAAGTCCCTCTCCCCCTTCAAATTTATAAATGATTTGGGCTCCTGGATATTAAACTATGAAAATTATGGTCAGAATATATCATATTTTAAAAAGCAAAAGTCTTTTCAAAGGTTACTTTGCTTTCAGGCCAGAGTAAGTTCAATAGCAAAGATATTCTCTCATGTTCTGAATTTATGTTTAAAAAGTGATTATGATCTGATTTCCAATTACTATAATTCACGTATAGAGAAATCATTTGCTTTTTTTTTTTTTTTTGTGGTACTGGGGATTGAACTCAGGGGCATTCTACCTCCGAGCTATACCCCCAGCCCTATTTTTTATTCTTTATTTTGAAACCGAGTCTCACTAAGTTGCGGAGTGCCTCACTAGGTAGCTGAGGCTGGCCGCGAACCCGGATCCTCCGGTCTCAGCCTCCCGAATGCTGGGATTACAAGCGT
>PVLC010000524.1:0-14966 GCA_004027655.1 Graphiurus murinus | reverse complement strand
CATTTGCTTTTTAGAAAATTTCTCTTTAAATATTTTTTAGCATTACAATCCACACTGAGAATTAATAAAGTAAACTCTATATCTATAGCCATAAGACAGTTTTAGAGTTAGATAGTTGACTAATCAGATTTCTTATCCTAGAGACATTTGTATTATTGGTGAGTTCAACAACTGTATATCACTCTAACTAAAGTCCCAGTAAACAGGCTATTGATCTCTCTAGTGAGACTCAGATTTTTAAATATGTTTGAGTATGTACATATCTATGGGTGTGTAATTTTCCCACTAAATTGTATACCTTACACTCTTCATTGTCAAATTTCTGTATTCTATGGACATTTTTCCTACCATTGCTAGTTTTAGTTAATTCAAAAAACTTTATAATTATGATATTTTAATAAGCACTAAAATACATCAAATAGAAATAAAATACATTTTATTGAAGTGCATATGTACGTATTCACAAAGATTATATACATTGAGATATTTTTTGAGCATATAAAACTTATTGGAGTCTTATCAAGACTACTTTTTGATAAGAAGCAGTGGGAGGGTCAGGGATGTAGTTCAATGTTAGATCTCTTGCCTATCATGTCAGAGGCCCTGAGTTCAATCTTTAGCACTGAAAAAAAAATAAAATAAAATAAAATAAAAGTACCTGTTTCTTTGCCAGGCATGGTGGTGCACACCTGTAATTCCAGGACTTGGGAGGCTGAGACAAGAGGATCACAGGTTCCAGGTCAGCATGTGGTAACTTAGAGAGGCCCTGTTTCAAAAACATACAAAAATATAAAGGATTAGGGATATAGTTTAGTCGTGGAATGCCCCTAGCTTCAATCTCCAGTACCACAAATAAAAAAAAAAAAAGTAAGAAAGTCTATAAAACTGTAAAAATATTACTACAAGTGAACATTTTCAAATAGTTTTAAAATCTCATCTGGAACTATGAAAAGCACAAGTAATGTCATTCCTAGTGTCTGTTGCCTCTAAGGAACCTCAAGTATAAAACAGCATTCTCTAAAGATGTGCTAACTCTTTGAAGTACTGTCTGTATTTCTATATAACCCTAACACAGAGTGTTATTTTCTGAAAAAAGAAATGGAGGAATTCATTCTCTTTTGATGATTTTCTTTTATGTGTGTATCTGTGTGTGTATATATGTATATATCATGTGTATACATGTACATATATTTGTGTATTTTTGCATGTATATGCATAAATGTATGTATAATGTGTATATATGTACATATATTTGTGTATTTATGCATGTATGTATCTGTACATGTATATATGTATGTATATAAATTTATATATATATGTATGAATGTTCCATAAACATGTACTTGCATTTACATATTTTTCAGTTGACTTTTAGATGCTTTATTTCAACAGTGATTTCTGTTAAACACTGAGCATTATGGCTCATTCTGAAAAATGCACATTAATAAGAATCCTAAACTTTTCTACCTTCATTTCTATCATACATAATAGAAGTGGGGGCTCATCCAGACCCCTCTTTGCTCATATGCGAAAGTGAAATATATATTAATCATGGTCTGATGAGTGTGTCAAGAATTAGCATGCCAAATTTTATGCAATTCAAAGTGGAGTTATGCACATATACTGCACATATATGCATATACTGTCACAGTACTGTTCCTTTTTTTTTTGCTATATTTATATAAAAAACAGGTTTTCTTATTGACTTCAATATATACATAGCATTAACAAAAGGTTTTCTCATGCATGCATTCTGTCATAAATTTTACAAACATATTTAATGAGAATTCACATAGCAGCCATTTTTAGGAAAGGGCAAATTTAAAACCATATTTCAATTGGTATCTCTGACTACTCACAGAAATAGAAGGCAAAATAACTATCTGTCAACAATGAATCACTTTACGATCAGATAGTTTAAAAGTTATTCTGAGCTGGGAATAACACACAGTTGTAAAAATCAAGCCAGACAAGAGGTAGAAAAAGTGTTCTTACTCTGTAAACTTATACTGTGTCTACACGAAAAAAAAAATATGAACAATTTGGGAAACTTAATTTTCATTAATTGCAGATAGGGTATCAAAATTGCAGGTTCATATGAAAAGGGAAGAGTAATTTCTTTCTTTGAGTTTTCAAGTTTGACGTAATTGTTCTGAAGAATTCAGAAAACTGGGCCTCAATTATATTTTTAACAGCCTATCACCTGATGAGCATGAAAGAAAATTTAAAGTGTGACACTCAGATAATGAATCACTTAAAGAGCTTCAAAATACTGTACATTTTTAAAAAGTTGTTATAAGTAGGGTTTTACCTTTATCTTCTCTGAAAAGTCATACATTTTATCCAATATTAGAAGGAGACATGCTATTTTTTTTCTGCTAGACATCTTGAATATATAAACTTAAATTTAAGAGATTAAGCAAAATTTATGCAAATAATTATTGGTAGTATGGTAAACATTCATTAAAATAGTTATATATGCATGTATCACATTGGGTTGTACTTTGAAAATATCTAAGAAGTGAAATCAGGAGGAACTTTTGGAATTATCTCATATGAGATTTAAAGTTGTGTAATTGAGTGGATGGTTGTAACTTTAATTAAAGTAGGAAAGTTACTTATAAGCATTTCAGTACACATGGTAAGGTAGGAAAGTTGATCCTAGGTAGTGAGGCAGAAGGAAAACGGTGGGAAGACCCAGAATGGATCCTTGTGGAAAATGAAACATTTAAATTCAGAAAACAGGAAGATAATTTTTTAAAAAAAACCTCATTTGATGATTTGAAGGAAAAATTGGGGTGAAAAATGGTATTCAATGATTCCTTTGCAAAAGGCCTGCGTTCTGGAGGGGTATGGGCGGAAGACATATCTCTGTGGCCTGAAGATTGTTTTGTGATATGAAATATTCAGATTGTATGATGAAAACCATCTTGAGAACTTTTTTTTTTCTTTTTTTTTTTTTTTGCGGTGCTGGGGATTGAACTCAGGGGCATTCTACCTCCGAGCTACACCCCCAGCCCTATTTTTTATTCTTTATTTTGAAACCGAGTCTCACTAAGTTGCGGAGTGCCTCACTAGGTGGCTGAGGCTGGCCGCGAACTGGGATCCTCCAGTCTCAGCATCCCGAATGCTGGGATTACAAGCGTGCGCCACCACGCCCGGCGAGAACTTTTTGGTAGTATGGTGAATATGTGAAAATTGAAATAAGATATGGAATTAAATCAAGTTTTAGGTATAATGCTTCTTTTTTTCTGTTGTACTTTTATATTTCTTCTTCCCATAAAAATATTTTAGTATGCTTGCTTTAGTTATTTATTGTTCCCTAACTAGCTGCTTCAAAAAGAAGTGACTTAAAAAAAGAGTGTTGATTTGATATTGTTCACATTTTCATGGGTCTACAAATTAGTAGGACCTGATTGAGATATTTCTGGGTTTCTCATGATAAATCAGTGGCCTCAATCTTGGTGGCTGGGCCTGGCGGAGAGGTACCGGTTTTCTTCCTACGCCTGGGGTCTCAGTACTCTTCCTCCTGACTTTGTGTCACCATAGCATTTAATGTTGCTTTATCCATCACTTAGCAGCTAGTTTCTAAAAAGCAACGTTCAGAAGGACACGTGCTTAATGTGTAGTACTGGCAAGCCTCTGTTTACCTGGTAATGTGCCACTGACCAAAGCAAATCCCATGACCAAGGCCAAGATCAAGGAGAAGACTGATAAAGTTGTATCAGCAGGCCTGGTCCACTGGGAAGCATGAATAGTAACGGTCACAGCATTTTAAAGTCAATGCAAATGAACCAACTGAAAGACTGAATATCCAGTGGAGAGTTCTCAAGTCTTTCCCATTTTAGAGCATGTGGGAAGGTCTGGGAGATTGGATTTAGATAGGAAGAGGAAGAGCTTCTTTCTGGTATATAGGAAAAAAAGAGGTGAAGAAAAAAAAAAAAGTAGAAATATAGTTGGGCATGTATCTTTAATCCTTAAAGACATTTTCCTTAGATGGATAATTTATTTATTTATTTATATTTTCTCGAAAGCAGGAGGCAAAGTGATCATGTTGGAGAGGAGGAAAGAAGTTGGGCATTTTAGGAGAAAACTTAAAATGGTCATAAAAGTTAACGAGACCTGCAGTGAGAGACTTGGTTGGATTGTCAGGCAATATGAAAGAACTAGGAGATTTGACAGATTCTGTCAGCCCTCTTCTATGACTCAATGTACTTTGCTAAGGATGAACTAAAGGCAATTTTAAAAAATTGAGGAAATTACAAAGAAAATGACAGTTTCTTATTCTAAACCCTCATCATTCTGTGAGATAATCGTACCCGTTTTACTAATGCACTGACAATTCCCAGTTCTCAAGAGGGGCCAACAGTTACACAGTGGGCAAAAAGTACAATCACCCAGAGCTTTGTACATCATTGTTGACTCTCAGGAACTGAGTAAAAAAAAAAAATCCACTTTATTAGGCTCCTGTTTGCTTTACTTGGTAGAGGCTGTGTAGCCTGGTGAGAGTGAAATTCAGGAAGTATATGTGTGGTTTCCAAGACTGAAGTCAATCAGAATGTGCTTAGTTTTTTAAGAAGAATAAAATACTAGAGAACACATTTGGGCCTTCTTGTGGATGCCTGTAACACTAGCACTTGGAAGGCTGAGACAAGAGGATTCCAGGTATGAGCCAGCCTCAGCACTTTCAACAATTTGGCAAGACATTTTGTTTCAAACTTAAAAAAATAAAAGGTTAAAGGGTGTAGTTCAGAGTTAGAATGCCCCTGAGTTCAATCCTTAGCACCAAAAAAAAACACCCCAAAACAAAAAAACAACAACAACAACAAAAAAAAAACCCCTAGAGAATATAAAATAATAATTGATTGTCACTCATTATCTCCATTTGGAGCAATGAACATTTTTCCTACAATGATTTATAAAGTACTTATGCTGTATTATTTAGCCTCTTAACTACTAGCAGATATTTATTAAATTAATGAAATGGGACATTCATATACATTATGTGTTTGAGACAATTTTACTGGTTTGCCTTTTCCTACCTCCACTGAATCTATTCAGACAGATACGAATGGAAAACTGATCCATAAGAAATCAGCTCCTTCATTCTTGAGCCTGGTGAAGACCATACCCAACAGGAAAAATAATTAGAGATGCTAAAATCGCACATGGCATAACAAAATGAAACCTCAGTTAGTTTGGATTTTTTTTTGTACTGAGGATTGAACCCAGGGGCATTCTACCTCTGAGCTACACCCCCAGTCCTATTTTTTATTTTTTATTTTCAAACAGGGTCTCACTAAATTGTGGAGGGCTTCACTGAGTAGCTGAGGCTGGCGGTGAACCCATATCCTCCTGTCTCAGCCTCCCAAGTACTGGGATTACAAGTGTGTAATTATTTTTAATATTCGATTATGTACAAAACCCTCATGATCTTTTCAGTATATATGCACGTATCTGATATTGAGTAGAAATTAATTAGTTGGCTAGTGAGTAGATGTTTTATATGTCTTAAGCATACTCATAACAAATATACTGATTACATATACTATGGAATTCAGAATACATTTGTAAACAGGAAAATAATGAAGCATCACTTCCTCGTTTCAATGATTTTTGTTTTCTTTTGTTTCTGTATTGTTTTTACCTGATTCTCTGTGTAAACCACCTTTATATGCAGCAAAGGTGGGATTTGACTGGGGGAGGTAAGTGCAGAAGAATAGACACATAAATTAGAAATAACAGGAACTCAAAAGTTAGGATAAAATCCTTTTTCTTTACGTAATGTAGGTACCATAACAGTATGTCAGAGAGCCATTAATTCTAAATAACACTATAGAGGTTAGTAATTATGCATTTTCTAATTATGTTATATAATTTACAGATTGGCATTTATAATCCAGAACCTAAATTAATAGCCATTAGGATTGATTTTAAAGAAAATTATTACTGATAAGTCATAGTCTCTTGTGGCAAAATTTTGATTTGAGCAGATTTACACTGGGGAACTGTGGGTTTTCAGAACCATTAAAGTATATTCACAAGGAAATTTAAATTAATATTTAATTAGATAGTTTCTACAGTTGTTAAGCAAAGATATAATGATCATACCATAGCAGTGGTAAACATGGAGAAAAACAACCTCTTCTTTAAAAATTGCTTCTCACAGTTTCCAAAAGTACCAAGGGAAAGTATGAAATGTGACTAAAATTATTGCTTATCTAAGAAAGAAAGAAACAATGACACACGTGTGTGGGGTACACTTTGGAGTGTCAGAGCCCTTGCCAAGGAACGCACTGCTGCAAAGCATCCTGGCCTCACACCTGAGGCCCCTGAAGTTCTACAGGCAGGTTACCTTATGCAATCCCTGGGAGCTGCCTCTGCTGGAGTCTCAGCCTCATCACTTACCAGATGTTCAACGTTCATCGAGTTACTTAATCTTTCTACATCTAAATTGTACCTTTTCCAAACTACAGATAATAATGTCACCAGTTCATAGATTATGAGCATTTAATAACAAAAATAATGGGCATCCTATAAAATAGATTGTATGCAAACTCTGGAGTCAGACAGTGCTTCAAATGCCTGCCATTTATAATTTCACATAACTGAACAACCAAGAGTTAAGTTCATCATCACCATTTGAGAGACAATAATTTATGTATATAAAAATTCGCTCAGCACATAGGAAACATTGCGTAGAATACCTGTGCTCCACTGCCTCCAGGGAAACCTAGTATTTTCCCTTCTAAGTTTTTGGTGTGTATTAAGTGTCCTTTGTAGCCATTCTTTGACAATTAGCATAAAGATGGCTTTCCTATATATGTATAGCTTTAGCATTTTCCTCCTTTGTAGGATAGCTCAAAATGCAAAATAAAGTAAATTAGATTTGACTCCTCATCCTATTCAAAATAAAGTGAGTCCGTCTCAAGAAACTAGAAAGTAAAGTAAAGCCATGGAGGTCATTCACAAATGCAGGCAATAGTCATTTGTTGGGTCCCCGCTACACAACAACAACAACAAAAAAAAGTCAGAATTACTTAAACATCTGAATGATTCATTTCTGAAGACTAAGACTGCATTATCTTTAAGGCAGTCACCTCCATAGAATGTCCTCCACTCTAAGTGGGAAATGATTTCTTGGCAAGGGAGAGAAAAAATTAGTATAATATTTCTGCTTCATAACATTGAATATACAGATAAAAATAAAACATTTGCACATTCTTTGACACTTTTTGGTGTTACTTTTAAATAGCTGGGTCAGTGTCTCTTACACGCTGTTGGTTGGACCTTTGACCCCGGAGATGGCTGGTTTTAAATGTCTGTCCTATTTCAAACGCATTCTGTCCACCCTCCACCACAGGCTTTTTGACCCGGACACATCATTTAATTCTTTTTGAGCCGTATGTTGGTCATATAATAGATAGTGATAATATTTAACTTACAAGATTAGAAAAAAATTATAAAATATGTTTAAGGCACTTTCCCTGGTGCCTAATAAAGAGTGAAACCCATTAAATGGTGGCAAACATAATAAGAAGTTGAAGCAGCAGGAAGGAGCAGAGCTTAGAAACCCAACTAAGTCCATTATAATGGGGAGAAAGGATGTCTGTCCTTCTTTTCCATCATCAAAGGCCACTCACTCTAAAAATGTCCTTGCAAGAGCAGACCAAAGCACAGGGCTGTCAGTCTCTCTGCTGGAAAGACAGCCAGAAATGGGAAAGACCCATGGGAAATTACCTCCCAACAGGAACCAGCGGTATTCACAATGTTTATTTATTTGTCATTCTTTTTGACAAGGCCCGTACCATTTCAATTCCAAAATTACAAACTTAAATGCTTTCAGGAGCTAGGAAAGGCACAAAGAATATACATAAATTTGAATGTGGCAGAACAGTTATGTATATTTTTAAAATTGTGAAGTGCCCTGTGCTATAGAAATATTAACTCTTTTAATTTTCTCTCTTTTTTGTGTTCTTTTGGTACTGAAACGGAACCCAAGGGCATTTCACCTCCTAGCTACACCACCAGAACTTTTTGTTTTTATTTATGTATTATTTTTTAAATTTTTTTTTTAAACAGGGTCTCACTATTTTCCTGATGCTGGCCTCCAATCTGTGATTCTCCTGTCTCAACCTCCCAAGTACTGGGATTACAGGCATGCACCATGGCACCTGGCTGCTCATTGAATTTTCAAAGTAACTATAGAATGATGGTACTAGTAACATTCTCCCTAACCTAAAAGAAGACTAAAGCCTTGAGAGGGTTGGTAACTGGTTCCAGATCGCATACCTAATACACAATAGAGTCAAGCTTTGAACCCAGGCAGTTGGTTTCTAGTTCCATCAGTCTCAAGTGTAATCCTCTATCTCTACCCAGAGTGTCTGTCTCTACAGTAGAAAGTGTGGCCAACTAACAAATGAATAGCTGCTTAAAATCACTACCTTCCTTTCTTTTTCTCTTCTTATCTGTACTTAGAAAAGAAAGTACGTATATATTCTGAACCAGCCTCATCCCAGTCCCTGATTTAATTACAGGTTTTTATGGTGAAAATAATATACAAAATAAGAAACTGTCTTTTTATCTTGAAGGAAAATCACTGTTTTGAGTTATGCTTAGCTGATGTATATACGTAGGAAAGGAAGGCATTGCAAATAAGGGAATTTTTCAGGTTCTATACAAGTTGGATCCTCTGAATAACATAACATAAAATATTTTGCTTTTAAAGCCTGCAAGATACAATAGAATGCACTTATTTGAATCAAGAATTTCAATGGAATACCTTTTCCATAACAAATGTGGAATACAGCAGCAAAACCAATTAACAGTCAGTCATATTTCTTTTAACTCACTGGTAAAGTATAGAGCAAGGAAGAAGAAATACAGCAAGTAAGGTTTTCAATCTCAACCAAATTTGTGTGGCCTCCGTACACCTCATAAGCTCTGCTCCTAGCCAAGCAAGTGATCTTATATTAATATCTGTCATACAGAATGGCAATCTTGTCTTTTAACGATGCCCTTTCTAGCTCTAGAGTTCAATTTTTCCTTCACACATTAAGACAGTGTCAAAAAATTATAATGACTAATGCAAGGTTGAATTTTAGCACTCCTTGTTAAATCCAAGCTCCTGAAGCATGTAGTTTCATTTCCATTTTATAGCAGCTCCCTTTCGGCTGTGGAGGGGCAAAAATGTATCCAGGTTTTAGTGGCTTAACAATTCAACTTATCTGATATTCTCCCTGGGAACATACATTCAATTATACAAAATCTTATTCTTAATATATTACATCAGTTTCTTATTTTAAAAAAATCAGACATGTCATTTAGTCTGAATGATATTTCATAAAATTAACTTTGCCATTTGCCAAATAAAAATCAATTTCATGAGATTGGCTGCTGGAAACAAAAATGATGACGATGTTGAGGACAAGAGTCCTTCTTTCTCACTTTGGGGAGCTCAGAGACCAGTGAAGACATACAGCCTGATGAAGGTGGAACTTGGGAGAAGAAAATTTATATTTAGGTTGCATAAGCTTTAAAATCTACCTTGTTGTGGGGGTCTTTATGTTTTCTACCTCTGTTATTAAAATTAATTTTCAGGAACATTTTCATTGAATTAGAGAGATTTATCGATGGAATGAGAGTTTAAAATTACCTCATCTCTCCTAAACTTCATCCTTATAATTTTACTGTTGCAATTGAATTGATTAAGTAGGATGTGACATGAGCTGGGATAGAATTTGAATTAAGTTGGAATTGAAATGCGATTCAAGAATAGAGGGACAGAAGTTTTCAGTTCCCAAGTCAACATTCACGTAATCGTCAGTAACCTAGCACACATCATATTCGGAGAGCATAGCTGGACTGATAGTTCTTAGAATTTTATTTACATTTTGCAACAGAATGAAAGATATCTTTATAGAAATAATGATCATGAATGAACAAAATTGAGACTTCCTTAGAGCCAGTGGAGCTTGTGGAGCGTGAAACATAGAACTGTGTTTGCTGCAAAATTACGCATAGGGATATTTGTTCTCCTACGACTGAATAGTTTCAGCTCGGTCAGGTGGGGATCACTGTCATGAGTCTACTGACACAGTAGGCATGCCCTAGAAAAGGCTGGGAACTCAAAATGCCTAGGAAAACATGGAATCTGGGAGGTTGCAAAAGTACCATAGTCTTCTGTCTTTATTCTAGGTTCCTAAGCCTGTGGGGACTGGGAGGGTGGGGGGAGGATTGAGAACTTTTGTGAATACCTTAATTCTACTTCATTAAAGGAAAGGTCCCAAGATGCTGAAGTGACATGTTTCTGAGTTTTGCTGGCATAGGAATGGGCCATGACTTCTCATATCATGTCTATAACAGTGTGAAAATTTTAAAATAAACTGGGAGGTCATGTGTTAAGGGGAGAGAGAGAGAGAGAGAGAGAGAGAGAGAGAGAGAGAGAGAGAGAGAGAGAACATTTCTTGTAGAAATTAATATTCTTATTACATCTAATATTCAAATTGTGTTCCCATGACTTTTACAATTAGAAAGCAACTGTTGTAAAAAAATGTATTGTGATGAATGGAGAGTGAGCAGAACCCAAATATTAAATTCTAACATTCAATTTTAAAATTCTAGCCGAGTTTCCCTTTAACATGTGCAGAAAACAAGTGATGTCATTGTGAAGGGCACTAAAGCATCGGTGCGTATGTTGTGCTAATAAGTACTGAGCGTTTGAGAGTTTTTAATTTCCTCATCTTTGTCCAGCATCACCATTGTCCCTCGTTTATAAGTCTCTTTGGCAAACCAGAGCAGGGGATTCAATAGCAGAAAAATAACAAAGAAGTGGATTCACAACGAAAGACTGACAGGAGGAGTGTTGTTGAAATAATGGAAATTGCATTGATTTGCTAAAACTTGAATTCCCCAATATTAGTATTACCCATAGTAGGAGTTCTTTTAAGGTGAATATTCCTCGTAAATGTCTAATTTGATCAATTCCAAGTCTTCCCTTGGTCTCCCAAGGAAATAATATTGGTTATCCAGCACCGTAAGATTCTCCAGTGTGAGGGAAGATATAAAACATCTGTGAAATAATGTGCCAGAAATTTCCCTAAGAAAAATAGAAAAGAAAAGACCTATCTTTTAAAATTTGGCACTGGAAATCCAAATGAATACTTTATTGCTGTCTGTGGCAGCAGGTTTTGTTGTATGCCATCACTGCTGTAGCACTATTAGAAGATTCTCATAATGAGACCTCTGCAGATCTCCCGCTCCCACTGATTCACAGTGTGACAGCTGGTGGAGTTAAATATATCTCCAATGCCTTCTTGCTACAGGGAATTCTCACAGTGAGGGAGATATCCCTAGACTCTCCCCTGGATGAGCCTTATGAGGAACACTCCACAGGAGAGAGTTTATAAGGACTTCTGCATACTGAGCAAACATATCTTTGGATCCTTTGCTAGCAGGTGACAAGAAGAAATTTAGAGACAACCAACTGAGTTTGCTGGGATTGTTCAACAACTATCGTTTGGAGATGTGGCTCAGCTATTCGAAGGGTAAAATGACGTGAGGAGCTCAAAGTAAAACACATCGTAGTGATCTCTACCACACAACAGAATATGTATCATTTAGTTCCATACATTTGTATGTACAGAGTTGATGTTCGAAGTCTATTACTGAAAATCTTCTTTTAACTACAGTCGAACCTAGGAATCACAACTTACCCTGGCAGCAACTACACTCCCAATTCTTTTTATAAGGCTTGAGTATTTTTTTATCCGAAATGTGAAAAACCAGACATGTTTTAGATTTTGGAAATTTGGGGATTTTGGAACATTTGCGTATGCGTAATGAGACATCTTGGGGATGAGATTCAAGTCTATTCATGAAATTCATTTGTGTTTCAGATGAAATGTTTACAGTCGTCTGAAAGTAATTTTACATATTATTTTCAGTGTGCCTGCATTTTACTGTGACCTCTCACATGAAGTTAGGTAAAAAATATTTTATCTGTGATGTCATGTCAGCTCTCAAAAAATTTTAGATCTTAAGAAAGTTTTGGGTTTCTAGTCTTCAGAGTAGGTATGATAAACTTGTCAGTGAGTAATGACCACACACGGATTCTAATTCTGCACCCAGTTACTAAATACATGTACACAAAGCATTGAATTCTAGAACTTGTTTTCATAGTGCATACATTGCTGGCATAAAGGAACTGAAAAGAAAATACAGATCAAATCCATGAAAATAAAGATCCATGTTCTTCATGCAGAAATTAAATTTGAACATTGCAGAAGTATAGTTACCTGTGCCTGGAAAAGCAAACAATTTGGCCTTATAGAGGGACTTTCATAACTGTCACTTTTTACACCAAACAACTAGACATTCCAGAGATAAGCATGCATAGTTGTTAATCATTAGGTTATATATCTCTAAATAATGTTGCTAAATTATACTTTGAATTAATTCATTTCATCTAACCACTTTTTCACCTCATATATTATTATTTTAGCATAACTGTCTGATGAATCTAGTATGACCATTGCATATAATGACCTGCCTTAGCTAATCTACCACCATACATTTCACGAAATATTTAAAAAAGTGAAAGTTTACATTTTTGTTTGTAATCTATATATGGTCTCATGTGCGTTCACCTAAAATAGTTCTTCCTCTGTTAGAGATCTCAGGGCATCTAGTGCTGCTCTAACTATTATAATATTAAAATAATTTACTTGCCAAGCACAAAAGAGCCCAGAATTTCATGACCCACTCCCACATTCCTGACTGAGATTCTATGAGTAACAGCCAATAATGATATAAACCACAATTTGTACTTCTTTTCTTTCATTATCTCTATCATTGCTAAATACAAAACTCCAAATTCTATTAAGCCTGCCACTGAAGCTTTTATCCCTGATCTCTGACTCATAATAACAGATGCTACTGTGATAGTCTAGAGTATCTAATTGCGATTGTCTATACCGCAAAGCATTGTATGTCCTTTTATTAGAAGGAGCAAATCAAGAACCAGGAGGTATAAATTAATCACCAATCAATAAATGCATGAAACACATCAAAGTTTAATGACTTATCCTGTTATATCTATGTTCAGGACACCTACTCATTTTGGAAAAAAAAAATTGACAGGTGAAGGCTAGTTTTGCTATTTTAAATCTGCAGAAGGTTATGTATTCTTTCTCGGTACTATTCTCTGTAAAAATTTCAGGAAGAAAATGCTTAGTTTATAAGTTTAGAGAAGTTTGAATGTCCTTATTATGCTCCCTGGTAATGTTGAAACTAGAGTTTTGTTGCACTTTTAACCTTACTAAATGTGTTAAAAATATTGTACTTGCTTAGAGCTTCTCCAGGGAATTGGAAGTGATGGTTAGTTCTATTTAAAAAAAAATTAAACACTGATTTCCAGAAGCTTATATGTTTAAGCCCAAGTGTCGAGTACAGTCTTTTCATTCCCTGTACATACTTCCAGAATTTACATAAAGCCCCAAACTAATTTTACAGTCTTGTCTTCTAGGAGCTACTGTGTTTATTTTATGTTCTATAATACTATATTAAGCTAAAAAGTAATGTAATGTAATCTCTGAATAAACTATAGATTTCTTTCCTGTTCTGAAGAACAAAGTTTACAGTCTTGTATATTACATTTCAGTTCTTCTTAGTTACTCATAACCTAAAAGCATCTTATGTTATCAATAATTTATTGAAAAGCAACTGCTACAATATATATATTCCAATTTAAATGTTATTTTTATACATATAACTACATACATTTAAGAGTATAGTTCCTCTTAATAACCAAACACTTAATGTACAAATAAAATCTTATGCATTCACAGATGTCTAATTATATGTTGGAAAAGAATGAATTTTTGCATTAGAGTATGCTTTTTCTCTTCTTTAGAATTTCTTTCAATGTGAAACACAATTATTATAGTTTAAGAATAGTCACTATGAGCCGGGCGTGGTGGCGCACGTTTGTAATCCCAGCATTTGGGAGGCTGAAACTGGAGGATCTGGGTTCATGGTTAGCCTCAGCTACCTTGTGAGGCACTCTGCAACTTAGTGAGATCCTGTTTAAAAACAAAGAATAAAAAAATAGGGCTGGGGGTGTAGCTCGGAGGTAGAATGCCCCTGAGTTCAATCCCCAGTACCGCCAAAAAAAAAAAAAAAGTAATAATAGTCACTAAGTCACTGTGATCCACATGAATTTCTTTGGGTTGTACCTTGATGCCTATGTTTCTCTATACCTTAGCAACTTAATTTTGTATTTTTTAATTATGTCAGTAATGATCACAAAGTTGCTGTAAATAAAATTATATGAACTATTTATTAATGGTCATTTCATCTCAAAACTACATATGTCTGAGTTTATTTAATCATCAAAACAACCACATAAGGTGAGTATTACTTACTATCTTATAGATTTTTTGTGTATTTGTATATTACATGATAATAATTTTACTACTATATTTTATAGATTTTAATTAATAAAAGTGAATAATGATGCATCTTAGTACATTTAGTGTACTATAATAGAATATCTGAAGCTGCGTACTTTCTACACCCATATCTTCAATTTTAAATAAAATGCAAACAGAAAAGAATTTGGTTAATGATTTGGTTGTCTAGAAAGTCCAAACACCATGATGCTGGGGCCCTGGTGAGGGTACCTCTGCCCACATTACAATATGGTAGACAAGTACAAACGGAAACAGCCACATACAGAAAAGGCTAAGCAAGTGGAGTGGCCTTACTCTACAATAAATCATTTCCTTCTCTTCTCTTTTCTCCTCCTCCTCCTCCTCTTTCTTTTTCTTCTTCTCCTCCTTCTCCTTCTCCTTCCTCTTCCTCTTCCTCTCCCTCTCCCTCTCCCTCACCTCCTCTGCCTCTCACTCTCACTCTCCCTCTCCCTCTCCCTCTCTCCCTCTCCTTCTTTCCCTCTCCCTCTCCCTCTC
>PVLC010000523.1:133220-198676 GCA_004027655.1 Graphiurus murinus | reverse complement strand
TTTCCAAAGAGCAAAATGAATGTTTCAGAATAGTACTGTATATAATCTTGTACCCCTGGGTGTTTGGAAGCCCTTAGTTAGAGAATCATTGATTTTGGGATCACAGAATATTTAAAAGAAAAAAAGCAGTTATATTGAAATGCAATTTATATACTATATAATTTACCAATTACAAGTATATGGTTCAATATTTTCAGTAAATAAAATGTTGTACAACCACAACATAATACAGAATTAGAAAAATTTTTTATCACCCCAAGAAGTTTCCTCATGACTCTTTGAAGTCATCCCTGCTTTCAACACCAGTCTTAGGCAATCACTCATCTCTAGCTACTTGACTTTTCTAGAAATGTGATTTAAGTACTATCATTTAAAAACCAGTCTTTTGTACCTGATTCTTTTCAATTAGCATGTTACCAGAAGTTTGTTCCTTTTTCCTACTGAATAGTAGTATTCCACTGTATACATGCATTTTAAGTTTTCATTTACTATGTCATGGTGCTTGGGTTTCCAGTTTTGTGCTATTGTGAATAAAGCTGCCATGGATGTTTACATACGAGTCTTTGTGTGGGCATCACATTTCTCTCGGGTAGATACAAGGCATAAAATTGCTGGATCATATAGTATGTGTCGCCCAACGGTTTTCCAAAGAGATTCTACCATTTATTTTACATTCCCACCAGCAGAGTATGAGGGTTTCAGTTTTTCCACACCCTTGACAGCACTGGTGATTGTCTCTCTTTTTGATTATAGACATTTTAGTTTAAACTTTCATTTCCCTAGTGGTTCACAATATCGAGCATCTTTTTTTTTTTTTTGCGGTACTGGGGACTGAACTCAGGGGCATTCTACCTCCGACCTATACCCCCAGCCCTATTTTTTATTCTTTATTTTGAAACCGGGTCTCACTAAGTTGCGGAGTGCCTCACTAGGTAGCTGAGGCTGGCCGTGAACCCGGATCCTCTGGTCTCAGCCTCCCGAATGCTGGGATTACAAGCGTGCGCCACCATGTCCGGCTCCTCGAGCGTCTTTTTAATGTGCTTATTAGGAATTCATATGCTTTAGTTGGTGAAATATCCAACCCTTTGCCCATTTGTAAAATTGACTTGTTGTTACTTGATTTTTAGTTCTTTATATGTTTGGTATGCAAATCCTTTATGAGATATGACATGCAAAGATTTTCTTCAAGTTTGTGTTTACATTTCATTTTCTTATACATATCTTTTAAAGTGCAAATTTTTAAATTTTGATGAAGTTCAATTTATCAGCATTTTCTTTTATGGACCAGGCTTTTGTTTTCATGTCTGAGAAATCTTTGCCTAACTCAAGACCATAATGATTTTCCATGTTTTTATTAGTATAAAAAACTAAGTTTTATAGTTTTGGCTCTTAAATTTGTGATCCATTGTGGGTTAGTTTCTGTGTATGGTGTGAAGTCAGGTTCTATGTTTTTTTTTTTTTTAATTTTAGTGCGTAGGTGTGTAAATATTCAATTTGTCTTAGCACCATTTGTCAGGAAATGATCCTTTTCCACACTGAATTGTCTTGGCACCCTGTTGAAAGTCCATGGACTGCAAATGTGAGGATTTACTTCTAGATTTTCTATTCTGTTCCATGGGTCTATATCACACTTTCTTGATTACTGTAACCTTGTGTTAAGTTTGAAATCAGGTGGTGTAAGTCTTCCAGTGTCATTGTTCTTTTGTGAAATGATTTTGGCTGTTATAGGTCTTCGTCTTCTGCACTTACACATGCATTTTATAGGTAGTTGGCCTAGTTTTCGTAGTCCTCCATTCATGCAGCCTTGGCACTGGGCAGACGGAGGGCCTGGTGGCGCAGGTTGGCAGAGCAGTTGATGTGCCTGATGTGTGTGCAGGAGAAGCCACGGGAAACTGCCATAGTGGAATCTCTTCTGCCCGCTTGAGTAGATGGCAAGATAACATCAACATTTTGGAGTGCTCATTTATGAGGATATACTTTATGTTTATGTCTGACCCAAAGGCCAGGGTAAAAGTTTTCTTTTTCTATAAATTTTGATTTTTTTTTTTTTTTTAGAGAAGGACTTTAGAACTGCTAAAGATTAGGAATTGAGTATATAGTCACATTTTGATCCAAAAGTCTCAGAAACTGAGGATCAAGAGATTAGGAATTTATGACAGTTTCAAGAGGATTTTTCATATAACTATAAATAGAAGTGAAGGCACCTCACCTAGTCATTAGAAACCATGACCTCAACAATGGGAACAGAAAAATACCTTGGAAAACATATGATGCATGTGAAGAGAATGATTAGTAAGAGCAAATAAGAAGACACTTACATGACTATTGAGTTTTTATTAAAATTATGTTATTTTAAAATCATCTAAAAACAGTAATTTAAAAACAGTAATTTTGATTTCTAGTGCTATTAGTTTATGAATGAACTCAATAGATGGTTTACACTTTTAGATAGACTTTTAAATAAATGGCAACTTTCATCCATGCTAAATGGCAAGTCAGAACCCAGAGAGTTTAACTTCTATTGCTTCTAAAGTAACTCATTTTAGCAGGTCTTAGTGAAATATTTTGTCAAGATAATTTACTAGAAGATCTTGGAAAACTATTTCTTTTTTTAAAAAATTCTCTACTTTCTATTAGTGTCTTTGACTTCTTTAGGAAATATTTTCTTTTCATTCTCAAAAATATTTTTTTCTCTGCTTTTTTTCTTTAATGTGAAATGTTCCTTCAACATCATATGAATGAAGACATCTGTTAAAGTGCACTTCCAAGTATTTCATTTAGAGAAGTAGAAACAACAACAACTAAACCCTAAGGATACTCCCTTATGAATTAAAATTTGAAAATGACTGAAAATATGAGATACAGCTCTCTCTCTCTCTTTCTAATTTTGCAAAAAAGAACGATAGAAACTGTATTCTGTATAAATATAGATGGTGTTCAGAGTAAAACAGATCTTTTTATTAAGAATTTTTATATATATTCTTATATAAATATTCTATATGTATATTCTGTTTGTCTATAATAGACATTTATGAAAAGCAAGAGAAAAAAGATGCTGTGATTAATTAAGAACTTGTTTGCTGGCTAACTTTTTAAGTCAAGGGTTAAATTGTGCTTTTTTTGAGATTGCCTATAGAAGCCTGAGTAAGGTAGAGGAAGCTAACTTTTGTTTTTCCTACGTTGCTACTACTTAAAAAAATAATTCATACATTTATTGATATTGAAAGCTTTTAAAAATATAGAATTTTAAAAAACTCAAAGCACATTTTAGCATTAGAGTGTTTTAAATGTAGTAGGTGTTTGGTCAACATTGGGAAATGACAAGATAGCATTTCATATAGGTTTTTCAGAAAAATTACAACTCTCATAAGTATATCCTTTATATAGTTTTGTTATGGTTTTGACCTGGAATGTCCTGCCAAAGTCTCCTATGTACAGATTTTTAGGCAATAATTGGATCATGGAGCTCTAACCCCATCAGTTGATTAACTCATTGAATTAATCCACATGATGAATTAATGCACTGATAGATGAATGGACTGCATGGAGGTGGGACCTAGTTGGAGGATGTAGATTCTTAAGTGTGTGCCCTGGAAGAGTTTAATCTTCTCCTTGGCCTGCCCCTCTCTCTTTCTCTTCTTCCTGGTTGCCATGGGCTGAGTGGCTTTCTTCCATCATATCCTTCTGCCATGATGTTTTGCCTCAGCTCAGACACAAAGCAAAGGAGTCAGCTGACTCTTGACTAAAACCTTTAAAACCATAAGCCAAAATAAACCTTCCATCCTTTAAGTTGTTTGTGGCAGGTATTTTGGTCATAGCAATGAAATGCCGACTAACACAAGTATTGATACAAATTTCGCACCATGAAAAGTATTCATTCAGCCAGGCGTGGTGGCGCACATTTGTAATCCCAGCATTCGGGAGGCTGAGACCGGAGGATCCGGGTTCGCGGCCAGCCTCAGCTACCTAGTGAGGCACTCCGCAACTTAGTGAGACTCGGTTTCAAAATAAAGAATAAAAAATAGGGCTGGGGGTATAGCTCGGAGGTAGAACACCCCTGAGTTCAACCCCTAGTACTGCAAAAAAAAAAAAAAAAAAAAAAAGTATTCATACATTCTCTAAGAATGTGCTTATGTGTTGATAGGAGGGCAAAATGAATAATCTCAAGATTAGAAAAGAAATCCGGTGAATGTAAGAATTTCCTTGAGCATACTATTTTATTCGTTTCAAATAAGTAAATCCAAAATGTGTGTAAACCAGTCTCATTAAGTAAAAAGTAGGCAGAGTCACTTTATACTTTCTCTGTAATTTTCTTGACATTGTTTATTACTTAGTGGGCTTCAGTGCCACTCAAAGAGGCATGGCAGAAATTGTAAGCTTTGAAAAAGTTGAGTCATTTTTATGTAATTGCAAATTGGTACTACAAATACATTGGTAATAGTAGTAGTCATCAAATAACAATAGATTTTTTTTTTTTTTGCGGTACTGGGGATTGAACTCAGGGGCATTCTACCTTCAAGCTACATTTTTTATTCTTTATTTTGAAACAGGATCTCACTAAGTTGCGGAATGCCTCACTAGGTAGCTGAGGCTGGCCGTGAACCCGGATCCTCCAGTCTCAGCCTCCCAAATGCAGGGCTTAGAAGTGTGTGCCACCTCGCCCGGCATAACAATGGATTCTTGAGTTTACATGTAGATGCCTAATAAGTATGATATAAATACAGGTACTAAGTAGTTAAGTGCTATATAATAGTACCTAACTCACAGTAAGCACTCAATAGTATAATTTATTGTTATAAGTGATAATATAATCAATAATATAATTTATTATTATAGTGATAAATATTATTAGTGATAAATATTTATAATAATTAGTGATATATCTGTATGTTATTTAATTATATCTTATTAAATAAGTAGAAACATATCTTGCTCTATTAACTAACTTGCTCTATTAACTAAGTGGAGGTAGCTGATTCCCAATCTAAACTTTTGACTTTGGCACTGTTTAATAATGTGTAGTTGATGACCATTAGGTGCTGAAGGGTTAATGATTTTCTCAGCACTAATTGCTAATTTTGACATCATCTTGTCAGGAAAGAAAAAGATGAGTTGAAGTAGAAGAAGTGAAATAAATATTCCTAGGAAAGTGACACCTGTTTTATATTACCAATAGATAAGTTTATTCCCTCCTCCTCTTCCTCCTCCTCCTCCTTCTCCCTCACCCCTCCTCCTCCTCCTTTGTACTGGAGATTGAACCCAGGGGCATTCTACCACTGAGCTACATCACTAGCCATATTTTGTGTTTTTTAAATTTTGAAATGGGGTCTTGCTAAGTTAGTGTACACTGTCCTCAAACCTGTGATCCCGACTCAGCCTCCCAAGTACTGGTCTAGAGAAGTGCACCACTGCACCAAACTTTTCTTTTTTAACAGTAGTTTAGACTCTTCGCTGATTACCTTACTGGGCTGTGCTGTGAATCAAATCATTTTTCTTTTCATATGACTTTCTGGCAAGGGGTCACAATTTAATATAAGTTAATTACAGAAGCAAGAAAACACAACATGACTCTCAATAATCCCCACCTTCTGGTTTTCGTGCTGTTGGGTGACCTCTCCCCTTGAAGGTGGGCTCGACCTAGTGAATTGCTTGGATGAACAGAAAAAAGCAAAAGTGATGGGATGCCACCTTCCTGTTTGGGTTGCCAGCATTCTTTTTGTTTGCATTCTCTTGTGCCCTCTTGTTTACTGCCATGTTGTGAAGAGTTTTGTGGAGGGATCTGTGTGACAAAGAATTGAGCTGATTTCTGACCATGGCAAACTGAGATGTGAGTCCAACAACACAATAGGATTTGAATCCTGCTCTTAGAGTTTGGATATAGACTGTCCCCTGGAAGAGCTCATGCAAAATGTTTAGAGGTGAAATGATTAAATTATGAGGCTTCTAATCTCATCAGTGGATAAATCTGTTAGTGGATTAACAGATTTATTGGGGAAATCCAATGGGTAGGCAGGTAAGATGTGATTGGAGGAGGTGGATCGCTGGGGGTGTGGCCTTGGATTATATATATATCAATCTCCATGGACCCCCTTCTCACACTTTCTCTGCTTCCAGCCTCTATGATGTGAGAACAGAGTCCCTCTACATGTGCTCTTTCTCTGTTTCCCATTGCTGTTCCCTGAGCTCCAATGAAGTGACCTGGCCTAACGTGGACTGAACTCTTGGAAACTTCCAGAACTGTGAGCAAATACATCTTCCTTCCTCTAAGTTGTGCTTGCCAGTTGTTTCCATTCACAGCAATGAGAATGCCGACTGAAACACCTGCCAACAACAAATGAGCTTGAAAATGAATCTTTCCTACTTGCATCTTGAGACGACTGAAGCCAGAGAGCCCAGTTAAGCTGTGCCTGGATACATGACCCAGAGAAACTGTGAGGTAATTAATTTTTTGAGGCCATTAACATTCTGTGGTCATTTGTCACACAGCAATAGATAGCTAATACAGTGAATAAATTGAAGAACTAAATTATTACTTCATGAATTTGGTTTGTAGAGACATGCAGTTTGGCTAATTTAACTCTAATCATCTGAGACACTATATAAGTTGCTCTGAAGAGCTAAAAAGAATTATAAAATATTTTGAACATACACGATTTTTCTAATAATGATCCCTCCCCCCCACATTTCCTACTAATTCCACCAACTTCACTAACTCCCACCAACTCTGCTGAGCTTCCTGTTTTACTGCTTTTACTCAGTGAGATAGAACTATGACATTAGAATATTTTTTTATGCTTAATTTTTCACTAGCCAAATGACAAAAATAAAATAATTTGACAAAAATGCTTTGCGTCTCATAGCTTTTGGCTATGTCACATCAAGGAACATGACATATATCACATATTTATAATACATTCATTATCCATGAAAAAAAATTACTGCCCATGGGGCATTCTTATCCACGTGTTCCTTTGAGGCACTCTGCCTGGATCACACCAGTCATGATGGGTTATATCATACCAGAGAGTGGGGATTGGCACTGTCACATGCAATGTGCCAGATGGAAATTGTCAGAGAGAATTTTCTTTGAACTTACATAATATTAATTTTCACTGCTTCCCCTCACACTAAGTATGTACGGGCGATTTGACAAGCATTTTGTGAGCAGGCAGAATTTTGGAGAATGTAATTAAAGATACTGTGTTAGTTTTGTGTGTACTATTAGGAGTTTACAATATTCTCACAACTGTACACCCATGTGAACAAGGTGCGAGGAAAGTAAGGGTGAAGTTTATAGAGTTAATTCACTTTGCAAGTGAAACTCAATGCAGCTTGGAGGTATTTCTGGTTTTACATCATTTCAGACATAACAGGAGTTTTGTGCAAATCTGGTAGCTCTGGTTTAAAGTTGTTCTGTTTAAGATGTTGTGGTATTCATTTTCTGATGAATATTGCTGATTCTAAATAATTTAGCTGTTGGCTTAAGGGTAGTTTTTGGATGGCACAGATTCCTTCCTTCTGCGTCTGTATTTAGGACACTCTAATTAAGCATTTCAACTAGAAGCAAGAGGCGAGCTCAAATTTTCTCAGGCTCTGGTTTTTTGGCTGTTCTAATAAGAGGCTTAGGGAGGAGGAAGATGGAGTTTACAGAAAACTTCAGTTTATTTCCAAGAGTTGTGTGCATATCTGTTTCCATCACTCTATACCATACTATAATGTATAATTAAGCTGTACTAAATAAAAGTATATATAAAAAATAAAAGTTCGGCTAATTTCAGTGATCCATATTAAATATTTGGGTTCTTTGAATTAAGGAATAAAGGATGATTGGTTTTAAATATCATCTTCTGCTGGATCAATTTTTCTGCTATCAAAATATAACAGAAAAAAAGTTTATTCACTAAGGAGGGAATTGACCCTATTGATAATTGGTTTATAGATCTATAGTTGAGTATTCTTAACAGCAGTGTTATGGGCAACTGGAAAAACAAAGCCTATTAAACCATGAGTCAAATTTACTTACTTTCTAGTCTTTTAGAGAGAAATTGGTCTTGATTATCTGTTATTTGCTCCGATTACTTGTAATTAGTGAGGTGGAGCAAGTTATTCAGTATCCACATGCATGCAATCGTAACCAAGTCTGCTTTTCTTACAAGGCTTCTCATGATAGCTGCTTTCAAACATCTTTAAGAAATGATGTTTTAGCCGGGCGTGGTGGCACACGCTTGTAATCCCAGCATTTGGGAGGCTGAGACTGGAGGATCCGGGTTCGCGGCCGGCCTCAGCTACTTAGTGAGGCACTCCGCAACTTAGTGAGACCCTGTTTCAAAGTAAAGAATAAAAAATAGGGCTGGGGGTATAGCTCCAAGGTAGAATGCCCCTGAGTTCAATCCTTAGTACCGCAAAAAAAAAAAAAAAAAGAAATGATGTTTTTCAGTATTCCACGAAGGATTAAGCATGTGCTGTAGGCAATTTGACGGTGGCAAAAGAAGAGAGGAGACAATTATCTTTATGTATTTAATTTTTAATTTTAGGCTTATTTGCCTGTCTTAAAATCACAAGTGGTGCCGGGCGTGGTGGTGCACGCTTGTAATCCCAGCATTTGGGAGGCTGAGACCGGAGGATATGGGTTCGCGGCCAGCCTCAGCTACCTAGTGAGGCACTCCGCAACTTAGTGAGACTCGGTTTCAAAATAAAGAATAAAAAATAGGGCTGGGGGTGTAGCTCGGAGGTAGAACGCCCCTGAGTTCAATCCCCAGTACCACAAAAAAAAAAAAAAAAAAAATTACAAGTGGTAGCTGTAATACACACTGTTCTGTACCTCAACACAGTCGCTCTTGCTAATCCATTTGCTTGAAATTTCCCAACTGTTGTTTGTCATTCAAGACTCATCCTAGGGGTTGTCTCCTGGAAAATTATTTGAGTTCTAGACCCCTCTCAACCTCACTCAGGTTAGCTGCCTCTTTTTCTATGCTCATATGCCCTAAGTTTACCTCCTTAGCTTAGCATTTTTCACATTGAACTATAAAATTGATTTGCTTGTCTGACACCTTTCTTAACCCCAAGACTATCACAGCTGGGATTAGAAACTGTGTTTCACTTAAACACCATGGGCCAGATGACAAGGATACTGTTTATCACATAGTTGCTCAATGGTGTGAGTGTGTGTGTGTGTGTGTGTGTTGCTGGGAATTGAACACAAGGTCTTGTGCATGCTAGTCAAGTGTTATACCACTGTGCTCCAACCCCCGACCCCAGCCCTCAACAATTCGGATAGTAAGTAGATAGTAAGTAAATAAATAAGTTAAACTTAAAAAATATTTATTCTATTGGTTGGCTGTCTGTTTGTCAATAAATAAGTTTATTCTATAGTTTTCTCTTGGAATTATTGGTAATGATATTTTGTTGAAATTTTCCAATTATAACAAGTGTCACAATTCAGAATTTTACATATCTTCCAGAAGTTAGGTGGTAAATAACCTATTTTTAACATAATAAAGCAAAGGTATAAATGTATGTTTGAGATTTTGAGACAGCACTTAATTCTCTTGAATCAGACTCTAATAAATTGAAATACTTATTTCTATAGGTTGATAAAATATTTCTGGTAGCCAGTTGTATCAGAAACCATTACTTTTGGTTATTGTTGTTTTGTTTTTTTATGGTGATGGGGATTGAATACAGGGCCTCACACATAGGAGGCAAGCAATGTACCACCAAGCTACATCCCAACTCCATCAGTTTCTGTTATGGAGCAAACTATCCCCTCAGTCTTAGTGATTTGTAGTTCTCTGGGTTGGTTTGGCCTAGCTAGACAATTCTCACTTGGGGTTCCCCCATGCAGTTGCAGTTAGAGGGTCTTTGGCACTGAGTCATTTGAAAGGTCAATTGTATTTGGATGCCTAAGATAACTTCATTTATTCTTCATTTACCTTGTTGGGAGTGGCTAGAAAGCTATTGCCCAGCTGCCAGGTCTCTCTCCTGCCATTCTGTTTCCTTGCTTCTCTTTTCCTTTCCTTTTCCTTTCTCTACACTCAACTTTTCCATGTGGTTATCTTGGACTTGTTCATAGTATGGTAGTCTTAAGGTAACTTTACTTAATACCTGGTAGTTGGCATCCCCCAGTGTGAATATCCCAATATCCAGGTGGAAGCTGCAAGGTTTCTTATGACTTAGCCTAGAAGTCATGCAGCATCCTCATCATGTATTCCGTTGTTCTAATATGAGTCACCATGTCAGCCCAGATCCCAGGTGAGGGAACTACATAAAACTGACTGTTGGGAAGTATGGTTCATTGGAGGGTCGACTTTGGAGAATAGCTATTATTCTACAAATTCCATGTTTTGGGATATGGTATTCTTCCATTATGCAAAATAATATTCTACAAATTCTGTATCCATTTAGATTTCCTTTAGCATATGAAATATTTTAATATATTTTGAAAGTGTAACATTAAGAATAATGACCACAAATATGCTCATGCCCTAATTCCTAAAACCTGTGAATACGTTTGGTTTTGCAACAAAGGGGAAGCATTAAGCTGGCAGGTAGAATTAAGGTTGATAATAAGTTAACCTTAAGATAAGGATGATCTAGGTTATTTGGATGGGCCTAAAGGAAGAAGAGGAGGCAGAGTCAGAGAAAGAGATGTAGCAACAGAGGCGGGGTGATGAGAAATGAGAAGAACTCAGCTTTGCTTGCTTTGAAGATAAAGGAAGAGGCCCACAAGTCAAGGAATGCAGGAGATTTCTGGAACATAGGCAAGGCAAAGAAATGGATCCTACCAGGGCTACCAGAATGGATAACAGTTTTGATTTTAGCTCTGTGAGAACTACATCAGATGTTCAACCTAACAAACAAACAAACAAACACTGGAACAATAAAATATGTTTTAAGCCACTGTGTTTGTGATAATTTTTCATGAGAACAATGGGGAACGAGTATACAAGGCAATATAAACTTGAGGGTGAATGAAAATGATATGTTTATGACCCATCCATGTAATGAACAGTTTAGAAAATGAACTGTGCTTTCACAACTCTTTAGTTATAATGTAACTTTTATTATGTAGACAATGCTATTTTTGCTTTCTAATAGGACAGTTGGGAATCATTGTGGTCCAAGAAATGAAGATACATTACTCCAAAAAGTTACCCACAGATTCTATGTTTACTAGCCTTTTCTCTACCTCTAACTTTTAGGTTGGGCAGATTAATAGTTTAGGGCATAAAAATAAATTTTTTGGATAAAATCTTTTATTCTTTCAAGAAAAATAAATCTATGGCATACTATTGTATTTGGGTAAGTTAAGGTGCAATTAAAGAATAAGTGTCAGAGAAAAAGTACATACAGGAAACTATATTGCTATCCATCCTTGTAGAGAGAGGAGAGAAAACATGAAGAAAGATTGTCCTAAAATAGTTGCAAAGCCCATCAAAGATATAACTGGATGAATCAGGAAAAATGGCTTTGTGATAAGTTTTTTGAGGATTTGCTGTAGTCTCATGAATCAATATCTCTTTATGTACATTAATTGGTATGAAAAGCCCTTATCACAAAATATTTGTTTATATAATAGAGATACAACAAAATAGAAAATTAATATGTGAAAAATCCTATCTATAAATATACTGTTCAAAGATTTACCTGTGATTCTTTGATTATTTGGCATATACCTTCCTGAAACACACATATATGTGTTTTTAGCAAGGTGGTATCACACTCATGTTATTTCACCTTAATTTTAACTTGCTTTGTAATTCAATGATGATTTGCATAACACATTCCCTTTCAATAAATATGTCACCTTCATTGTTCTTGGTGGCTTCATTGGTGTTTTACTAAATGAATGAATCACAATGTGTTTAATCAGTTGGCATTGTTGGCCATTACACTCTGTTGCTAAGCAATGCTGAAATTAATTTCCCTACTGATAAAAATTTTGAGCCTTTGTCAAGTTCTTTCTTTAGGATACTTTCCTGAAAATAGAATTTTAGGATTAATGGGCCTGCATTTTAATGTGTTTTGATATTCTCTACGCTTCTTTTATCAAGTGAAAATTTCTGTTACCTTTAAGAGACATTTCGAGGATCCCTTCTGTTATTTGATCATTTTGTTCTTGGTAATATAAACAGCTCTTATTTCGCATGCTAACGTGTGTCTAGGATGACCACTGGAGGTCATCGAAGAAATTAAATATCCCACCTGAGGCTCAAATTTTCCAGTCAGGGGTTGACCTTCATGTAAATCAAAGAGAAAAATAGTCTTGAGCTAATGCTTGCAAACTCTAATAATATTTAATATTAAAGTCACATCTCTTTCCTTTTGCCACACCACCACACTTTGAAAAAAATGCCTGTATCTCTATGGAAAACACAACTGCATTTGATTGTCCTTTCTCTGTGGTGGAGAGGTGGTATATAGTGTTTTGCTTATAACATGTTTCTTTTTCATTTTTACTAGTTACTTTCACACATTTTGCTCTTTTATACTTATTTTGAATTAGTTTATGCCAAACAGTAAGTCTAAGAAATCTTGGAGTCAAAGTGTCTAGTGTAAATTATTTTGAGGCTGTCTTGGTAAGGCGGCATTTTTGCTATTCTTCCCACCCTTCTATAATGATGTTGATTATATATGGATGTATTAGAGTTTAAACAACTGAAACTGTTTTGTTAATACATTTATGGCTTGATGGATATGTCAGCATTATCATTATTCTTGAAAGCATCAGTAATTATAGTTTATAAGCATTTAGCATTGTTCTAAAAATACAAGAGTTATTTCTTTATATGCTTTATCATTTTATACTTAGGGGAAAAAAGGGAGAAAAGATTCTAAGCAAAATGAAAATACAAATGCTTCTCAATTTATGATGGGATTACAACCCGATCAACTCACTTTAAGTTGAAAATACTGTAAGTTGAAAATGCATTTGACACACCTAACTTATTGAACATCATAGCTTAGCCTCGCTTGCCTTAAATGCGCTTACCATACTTACATTAATATATAGTTGAGCAAAATCATCTAATGAAAAGCCTGCTTTATAATAAAGTATTGACTATTTCATAATCTATTGCCTACTGTACTAAAAGTGAAAAGCCAGATGGTTTATAGGTACACTTTTGTGCCATCATAAAGTTGAAAAATCATAAATTGAACCAACATAAGTTGGGCATAAAAATTCTTAAAAGTCTTGTTCAAAAAACCTTCTCTTCCATGCTCTCTTTGAAGATAGATTAGAGATGGCAAAAAAAATTTTACTTCAACTTGACTGGGCCACAGGATGCCCATTATTATGCTCATTATTACGAGCATGTTTCTAGAAAAGACTAGTATTTAAATTGATGAACTAAGTAAAGCAAATTGCTCTCCTCAAAGTGGGTGGACATGACCGAATCCTTTAAGAGCATGCATAGAACAAAAAAGTGAAAGAAGTTTGGATTCATGCTCCCCTCTCTTCCTGATTGCTTCGTAGGTCTACCATCTGCAGATGGCAGACCATGAGACTTTTTAGATTTCATTATCATGTGAGTTAACATTTTATCTGGAGAATGCCAACTAACATAGCATCTAAATGCATACTTGCTAGACAAAGGATCATTAATTTGTATTCTTAACACTGAGACTGTTACCCCCTGTGCTGATCAAGGCAATAGCGGGCTTCCTATTTTGTTTTCTGTTGCAACTTGTTTGTTTGAACTTTATATATAATGAGAATTATTTATAACTTATTATAGTTATGTTTTTATTACATACACATATATGTAAGCTTTATTTTTTAAAGGTTAAAGGCTCATCACAGTTTGTATAAGCTAAGTTCTATATCCTCATTCACTGTACTATATTGATTCTTTGGAAATCTTTTAAAATCTTTAAAAATATGAGTTGATGTTTTTTGTCCCCAAAGGTCTATGTGTTTATGTCCTCAGTGGTGATGTGGGAGTTGTTTAATATTTAAGAGGTGCGCCTAATGGGAGGCCCATGGGTGCTGTCCTCAGAGTGGAATACTGGTCCCCCGGAGCAAGCGCTCATGAAAGTTAGTTGTAATAAGAGCCTGAGCCTGAGCTCCAACATCTCTCTCCGACTTTCTATTTGGTGAAGTGATCCATCCTTTCACATATGCTCTCACCATTGCCATCTGCCATGATGTGACAGTAGAGAGAGGCCCCTGCAAGAGCCTGTGCCATGCTATTCAGACGTTCACCCTCAAAAACTGTGAGGTAAATAAACCTTTTTTCTTTAGAAAGTTATTCCACCTCTGATGTTTCATTATAGAAAACAAACAAACAAACAATGGACTAATATGGAAAACTGGTACCAAAGAGTGGGGCTATTACTATGACTATGCCTAAAAATGCAGACGTGTCTGAATCTGGTTTATAGGCTGAGATTGGAAGAGTTTGAAGGAACACATTAGAAAAGCCTAGAATGTGGTAAGCAGAGCATTCCAGGCAGTTCTAGTGAGGGCTCAGAAGACAAGGAGACTAGGGAAGAGCCAGAATATCTTAGAGATTGGCTAAGGGGTCACAAATGGAATGCTGATACAAATGGGAATGGGATAGGCCATACAGATGAGGTCTCAGATGGAAATGAGGATCATATTGAAATGGGACTAAATACCATCTTTTGTGACACTGTGGCAAAGGGCTTGAATACCTGTGTCCATGCCCTAAGACTTTGTGGATGGCTGGTGAGTTTATCTGGCAGACGAGATTTAGAAACAAACCTTCAGGGTGCAGCAGGGATATTATTGGCTTCTTTTAGTCAGATTTAAAGTGAGACTTGGGAGCAAAACAAAGAGTGGGGAGCTTTGGAAAATGCAAAGCCCGATCACGGATGGAGCAGAACGACGATGTTTGGGACAGGAGGATGTGGAAGAGTTACAGATGAGCTCACATAAGAGGAAGCCCTGTGATAATTGGCAGGAGAGTTGAAAAAAGGCCTCCTGGGCATTGCAGAAATCTTTGAGACTGCCCCTCATATCCCAGTGGTCTATAAAGGCAAATTTGCATCTGAGGCTGGTGTGTCCTCCGCAGGTTCACTGACCAATGTCACCTTGGGATTCTGACTTTCCTGAAAAATGTCTTGTGGCCACAGTATCCATGACTCAAAAAGACGTGGCTTGTCTGGCCGCAAACCTTTGTGATGTCCACATCGTGCTAGTATTACAGGTGTGCAGAATGAGAGAGTTACAGAGTCATCGTGGCTCCCACTAAGATTTCAAAGGAAGGGCTGGGAGGCCCAGCAGAGGTTTGCAGCTAGATTGGAGCCCCTGCAGAAAGTGCTTAATGGGGTGATCCCTCGTGGAGCGGAGGAGTAGATCTGTAGTAGGACCCTAGAAGGATTCATGCCTGCCTGAAAAAGCAGCTGATATCAGCAGGTAGCCCCAGAACACAGGCATGCAGGTGGTGAATAGCAAAGCTGTAGGGATGGAGCTGCCCAGAGCCCTGGGGACCCACCTCTCACCACGGTGTGTGCAAGATGCCAGACATGGAGCCTCAGGATTTGATGTCTGTCCTGCTGGGGGTTAGTCTTGCCTTGGGCCAGTTACTCCTCTCTCCTTCCCTATTTCTCCTTTTTAGAATGGAAATGTTTATCTTGTGCCTACCCTGCCTTTGTGTCTTAAATGTATACAACTTTTTCAAAAAAAACCTTGAAGAGGTTTTTGAAAGAGTTTGCTTTGACTTATAGAGGAGGCTGTGAACTTGGACTGTTTAGCAATATAGGAATGAGTTAAGATTTGGGGACTGCTGGGGATAGAATGAATGTATTTTCACTGTGAGAAGGACATGACCTTGGGGAGAAGGGGGCAGAGGCAGAATGCTGTGCTTTGAGTGTTTGTCCCCAAAAGGTTCCTGCATTCATGTTCTCAGTATGGTGATGTGGAAGCTGATGAAGACTTTAGGAGATGGGACTTAGTAGGAAATCTCTGGGACACTCGGGTTCTGCCTCAGAACAGAATATTGGTCCCCTACAGTGAGTTTTTATTAGAGCAAATTGTTATAAAAACCTGAGCCTGAGCCCCAGATCTCTCTCTCTGACTTCCTGTTCAGTGATGTAGTCTCTCTTCCTACATGAAGTCCCACCATTGCCATCTTCCATGAGGTGATGTGACAAGGAAGGGTGGTCCTCACAGGAGCCTGCACCATGCTCTTTGGATCTTCAGCCTCTAAAGCTGTGAGCTAATTAAACCCTTTTTCTTTATAAAGTTAGCTTGCCTCAAGTTTGTCATTATAGCAAAGAAAAAGTAGACTAATAGAGATTCTTTTAAAAAAACACACAATAAATTCTCATTTTGATAGAATCATTCAACTCTTCACTTCTTAATTCACATCCCACTCTACTGCCAGACAATAAGAAAAATCACACAGTAATCACTTGGCAATAATCTCCTGGACAGTCATTCATCATGGAAAATGTGTTCAGCTTGAGTAGATGCAGTGATAGAAATAACATTTGATTTCATAATGCCCAGGTAACTGCCATCTAAATTATATGCGCGTTGAAAAACACTCCTCGTATAATCTTCTATTTCTGCCTATGATCTTGTACTGACAGTAGTATAAATATTATGAATGTTCTTCACTATTCTTATACCTTTTGTTCTTAGGACCACTTTAGACTTTTACAAATTATTAGGCCCCCCAAAAGGCTCTGGTTTATTTGTATTATATCTAGATATATTGAGTATATTCAAATTTAAAGTGGAGAAAAATTTAAAATAGGTACAGGGGCTCGGAGTGCAGCTCAATGGTGGAGGGCATGCTTAGCCTGAATGAGCTGTGGGTTCAATCCTCAACACACACACACACACACACACACACACACTACAGATAGTAGACTTACAACTTTTCAACTTTACAGTGATGTAAAATTAATACATATTCAGTGGGAACTGTACTTCAGATTTTGTGTTTCAATCTTTTCTTAGGATAGTGATGTGCTGTATGAGGTACTGTCAGACACTAGGCAGTGGTAGTACACTTCAACTCCCTGTGAGCCACACAGTTACAGCGTCAACAATCAATACTCCCCAGGGCACTGTGTTGCTAAGCTACGATGTTTGGTAGAGCAGGTGTATTAAATACATTTTCTTTTACTTACACTATTTTCAACTTAAAACAAGTTTCCTGGAATATAACTCCGTTCTAAATTGAGGAGCATTTATATTGACAATTTATTAAAAAAAACCCAAAAAACAAAAAACAACCCTTTTCCATGTTAACATAAATAACTTTTTAAAAAATAACTTTTTAAAAAACAAAGATACCCTATTTTCCAAAAAGAAAAGTTAGAAGAGTGGCAGTGTTTCATATTTTTGTAAGTTTCTGTAATATCTGACTTTAATATAAGACAGCCAGGTTCTTATATCTGCTTCTGCATTCAACTTGTACGTGTAACCAGAGGTCATGTAGCCTCTGGCAAACTTCACTGTATGTTCATGAAAGAATGAGAATAAAAAGGCAAATGGTGTCTTAGTGTTATTATGAAAATATTTTTGACTTTATGGACTCCCCCAAAAGGTCCTTGGGACCCCCCAGGAATTCCCAGGCCACATTTTGTGAACTGCTGTGCCAAGTTATGAAAAATATGACCACTCTTACATATCTTTACCGTAGAATAAAAATGTTTGCAGGAACTATTATTACAGAGTAGTACTGACACTTTATAGCCTAGGATTTCAAAAGCAGTTGTGTCATTCATTTACTCTCTTTATTTTAGTTTTAAACCTCAGTTTTCTTATCTGAAAAGTAGATATGCTCACGCTTACTTTATGGAGTTGTTTTCTTAAGTATTGGTATTCTTAGTTACCTACTAAGAATATCTGATGGCTTTAGTTGCTAACATTACTGAGAATCTGGTAGGTGTTGAGTATACCAGTAAAGACCTGTTTCTGGTCCTCTAGAGTGGAGAACCTAGCTCTAGATTGTGGTAAATTCAGAAAACAAATGAATGGTTGAGAGACACTGTGATAGCTATATGCAAAATTACTGCTTACTACTACTACTACTACTACTACTACTACTACTACTACTACTACTCGCCCCATGTTATAGTGAAGACACCATGGTCTAAAGCAGTTAAGACATTTGTTAAGACCAATGCCAGGAGAGATGGGAGAGAAATCTACTTGGGCCACCTACAGAGTCCATATTCTTTTTTTCCTTCCATGGTACACTCTTAGCCCTTTTTAGTTTTATTTTGAGACAGAGCCTTGCTAAGTTGGCCTTGAACCTGTGATCCTCCTGTCTCAGTCTCTCAAGAGGTTATAGTCATGCACCACCGCACCCAGCTCAGAGTCCACATTCTCTATGATCTCTATAGCCTTCTGGGTAGTATTTTGTCATACTACAAACTATGGAATTTGAATTTAAGTTTTATTTTTGTCATTTTTTTGAGTGCATTTTACATTACAAAAAAAAAAAACTAAAATTTACATCCCTTGTTAGGTTAACCATGAAAGGACTACTACAAAATAAGGTGTGTCTGATGCGGATTTATTCAGTCATTCATATACCATCAATTACCATGTTAACTTTAGTTTTATTTGCTTTCCTATTCATCTCATTTAACTTCTTGAAATTTCATGTTACTGATTATTTTGGTGTCTTCCTGTGTTACCTTTATAGAGTTTCTTGTCTTTAATTGTGTAAGAAATAATTTTTAGCATGGTCATTACTCAACTGAAATCTATTTAAAATTTTTTTTTAAGAGAGCTTCTTTTATTTGTTGAACTCCATGAACAAAATACCTTAAACATGCTTAAAAAAACATTTTAAGGAATTTTTAACTGCCCTGGACCATCTTTTTATATATAACATAATTCACCAAAGCAATAGAAATAAGTCATATATTTAATTTTTCCCCATATGTATTTGATATGAAATTGTAGTTTTTGTATTTAACTAATAATTACATGGCTTATTCAGATTTGGGTGTACAAGGATAAAATTAACCTTTTCTGATGAGATTTCTTTTGTTAGAGCAGAAATTTCTATGTAAAACTGGACTCCTTACCATTCATTATTTTCTTTGGATAAAAGTATGTGGACAATTTAGGTGATATGTACAATTTAATTTGTGTTAATAAGGGTCAGCATTACCATCTGGACTATAAAATACGGATGTCTCCTTGAGGAAAAGAAATTATTGAGTACCTAAGTCCCTTATAAGACTTTCCTTTTAACAGTTATTTAATTATGATATTGAAGAGAGATTTTATTCTTTAAAAGTAATTTCTAAAAATATTTCCTAAAATTAGCCCGACTGCTATGAAGTAACATAGTTTGAGCAGTTTGAAGGAAGCTCTGAGTAAGGTATGAAATGTGAGAGATGGATCATGGTTTCTGCATTTGCTGGCTCCGGTTACTTAAAAAATTCTGACTCTCTTTGCCACCCCATCTTCTCTAAGCATTTTTTAGAAAATCTCTTTTTAACTATGAACTGTGTAAGTCTCTCCTCTCTGGGGTTTCTCGTTGATCAAAGTCATCGACATCCTTTTTCCTCTATTACAAATTTTCTCTAGAACAGAAAAACCCCTACTAGGCTGATTCTATAAGCTTTCTAGATAATTTCTTGTATATTTCCATTTCTCTCTGTTGCACCCTTTCCTGCCCTACTTACAGCTCATCTCCATCTACATTTTTCTCTTTTTGATTAAGTTAAACCCCAAACATTTTATAATGCAGTACTAAAACAATTATAGTTAGAGGTCCTTTTTTTTTTTCTGTTTTAAAAATAATTCTTCTGGTGGTTTCCAAATTAATTAGATAACATCAGCCTCTATAATTTGATACAATGATTGTATATCAGTCTCATATTTCTAGGGATTGTTAAATCCAATGTGCTTTAGAACAATTTCCAATATGATGAGGTTTTTATTTTTTTCCTGCAGTGTTGGAGGACAATGTAGTGATTTTGAATGCAGCAGATTTTAATACTCAGAGAAGCATTTAAAACATTCCCTCTGATGGTTTGGTTTATGCATAGGTGATAGGTTTTAATTTTAATGAATTATCTTTTCTGCTTCAGAGTACACAGTAAAAAAGAGAACACTGACTTTAGTAGGTGGGAGATTGCATCAATGAACAATATTTTTGATGTCCTGAAAGAATTGCTCATTTTACACCTGGGAAAATATCTGAGGATTTTAAAGATCTATTTTTCCAGAGAAAGCAAGAAGAATTGCTTTTAAAAGAGCCATGCTGAGGGCAAGGATTTTGGGATTTCCCCATTGAAACCAAGGGAAGGAAAGGACCCTAAGCACAGTCCTCTAGAATATATAACAGTTACAAAAAACTATGTTTTAGATTAAAATAGCTTTTCCTGTATGAGGCAGGGTCAATGTCTTTAGTGATTACAATTTCAAACCATTTATTCTGTCAAATGAATGAATCTTACCATGCTGATGTGGTATGCCACATTTTTCTTTAAGGTGCTTTCTGCACTAGTCCTGATGGTGAGGACGTATTATGGAAAGAAAACCAGAATTGTCACATAAAAACTGAATGGTTCATGGAACAAGTGCAGTTCGTATATTTCTTCCTGAGATTTACAAGTCTCTTGAGGTATGAGCATATTTTAAGGGGTGCTCTATTCATCCCAGGAGGAAACAATGGCTCTGCTTCTGGGAAAAAAATAGATATTCATAGTTGGTTGATCAATTATTTTTTCAATCAATGACTGTCTATTAAGTATTTACTGTGAATGCCATGTATTCTTCTAGTGCTGAAAGATATAGTAGTAAATATTAAATAATATCTCCACTCTTACTAGGTTGACTAGGAGAGGTACATGATGGGAGCTAGATAGAAATTGAGAAACAAAGGTAACATCAGGTAGAAGAATACAGACTCCAGTGGAGTGATGGAGGGGGTTTAAAGGAGATAGGAGGGAGTGTGGAGACATAAAGAATGTAATAGTTGAAATAATGCTATGTACGTATATAAAGATTACCAATCCCAATCTCAAAGACATGTGTAGGGAGGGGAAAGGAGGGAAGTGGGACCCGGAGGGAAGACTCTAAGAGTTGTGTGCATGTATGTTCCTATCACTCTATACCTCACTATGATGTATAATTACATGCATCAAGTAAAAGTATATATAAAAAGACTAAATGGTTCAAGAGGAAAATGCAATATGTATATTTTTTTCTTAAAGTCCTTAGAGGTTCACAAGTCTCTTGACGTATGAGAGTATTCCAAGGGGTTCTCTATTCGTCTGTAATCCAGATTGCATTGAAAGCATCCTAGAGGAAACAATTTCTCTGTTTCTGGAAAAAATAGACACTTATGGTTTATTGATGAATTGTCCTTCCACCCAACGGCTATCTATTAAGCATTTCCTCTGTACCATGCATTCTTCTAGTGCTGAAAGATATAGTGGTGAGCAATAAATAATGTCCCTGCACTTACTTGATGGAGGCATGTATAGTTGCATGATGGGAGAAAGATAGTAAATGGAGGTAATTCCACTTGGCAGTTTTGCACAATATCTCCCAGGTGGGAGAGGTCAGTATTCCCAAAGCTCCCACCAGTGAATGCGCACTGTGGCCCTGGCCATGCAACCTCTCTTTGGTCTGTCTCTCCTATTCAGTCCTGTACTTGTGCTCCGCTCTCCAGCCCTGCGTCTCATCAACCTCTCTGCCTCTCCTGAACCATTCAGTGCCATCAGAACACACACAGGCATGCTTTGGTCTTTCCTGTCTTTGGAAAAGAAACCTAGGACTTTGAATCCTTCTCTCTTTTTCAGCAATCTCTCCACGGCAGCTCCCCCTTCACAGCTGAGTTTGAGGCAGATGAGGATGTGCCTGTTTCCGTACCGCTTTTCTCTCCTACCCTTCCGTCTTCCGGGGAGACGTCAGCATTATTATTTCATTGAATCTACTGTAATTCCCATCACCCATTGCACCAAGGTTGCTCCATCTGCTGACATCTCTCTGACCTCATTTTCTCCACGCTCTCAGCTGCATAGACTCTCATTATAAGGTCCAGGTGGTGTGAGCCCTGCACGATCTTCAGTCTCCTCCTCTAACTACTCCTCTGAGCTCACCAGCTTCTACTCACACTATTCTCTTAGGCCTTAAACATTTCCTATCTTTCCTTCCTCAGGGCCTATCCCTGTTTTTTTTTTTTTTATTTTCGGGGGCAGGAGAGAATTTCTTCACTTTGCATGGATAATTTTTTATTCTTGGGTTGCTATTTATTTTATATTTTGTGGTACTGGGGATTGGACTCAGGGGCATTCTACCTCCAAGTTATACCCCCAACCCTTATTTTTTGTTTTGAAACAGGGTCTTGCTAAGTTGTTGAAGGTCTCACTACATTGCCAAGGCTGGCCTTGAATCTATGATCCTATTATCTTGGCCTGCCAGGTATTGAGATGGCAAGCATGTACCACCATACCTGGCCATGATTCAACTTTAATGTTTTCTTTTTAGATACCTCCCTGTTCTAGTTAGATATAAAATGTCCCCTAAAGAGCTCACTTAATGTTTGGAGTTGCTGTAATTGAGTCATGAGGGTTGGAATTCCAGAAGTGGAGAAATCCATTGTAATGGATTTAAACAGGATTGTACCTGGTAGGCTGGTAGGATGTGGCTGGAGGTGGTCCCTGGGGGTGCGGCCATGGGATTATATAAATTCTCTCTCTCTCTCTCTTGCTTCTGGCCTCCATGATATGAGGAGCAGAGCCCATGTGCTTTCCCTCTGCCTCCTGCCACCATGACCCAAGATCCCCAGTCCCCAGTGTCACACAGACTGTGCCTGAAACCGTAAGAAAATAAATCTTCTTTCCTCTAAGTTATGTGGTCAGATATGTAGATTATGGCTGCAAGAATGCTGATGAACACACTCCCCTAATCCTTTGTTTATATACACCCGTAGTTTTTCTCTATCTTAGGTAATGCTTTTCTTTTTTCTGCTTGATACTTACATCTTCTTTATATATTTGTGTATTAATAGTCCTTATGCTGATTACTACTACTTCCTGTTTGTCTTCCTCTTCCTTTACCCTTCCTCTTCTTTCCTCATCTTCCTTACTAGACTATAAACTTCATCAAGCCAGGAACAGAGGTATGCCCTGTTCACATTAATGAATTTGTTATCAAGAGCTGTCCTAGGTATTATCTATGAATGAACTTAAAAAGGGGGCCCAACTGATTATAATTATAACTCTAATAAATATATAATAGTTTCCATTCCTGTAAAAAGGCCTTGTTTTGAATTGAGCTGGTAAAATGAAAGAGCATTCTCAAGTATTCTTAACAAAGAGTTTCATTTCTCCACATGTATGATACTGCTATAAATTGCCTGTTCCTGAATTCTTTAATTTGAAAATTTTAGTGAACATTTAAAAGGCTTTGCATTTCATGATAACAGCCTACTTCACCAAATCTGTGTGCATGTATTCAATTTTAATTAAGTAGAGGTGTGCAGCTTGATGCTCTGTGAAAGATGCTAAGAGCCCCTGCACTCTCAAATTCCATCCTCTCCACTCTGATGTTGAAGTGCTGCCTTTTTTGGAGCTTTCCTGTCACCTGTTTTGGGTCACTCTCCAAAGGCTTATTAGCTTCCACTTCCCAGCATAATTGCAGCCAGAAGCACAGAGTAATTTGAATACTTTTGACAAGGATAGTTTTGGATAATCTTTTATTTATGTAATTAGTTTGGCTTAATTAAGGGTCAAACCTGAGGGGCTTCACCAACCATGGCTGTCTTACACCCCGCATTAAATGCTTTTAGTTTTACCCAGGGTACTTCTGTTTCAGGACAGATAAATCCCAGCAGGACATGCTGACCTGGATCTGTCCCCTGTACACATAAACAGATAAAACTCAACCTCGCTTCAAGGTCTTTGTGTTTTTGACTTATTCATCTTTTCCAAGGCTGCATTGCAGAGACACTACTTCTGCCCTCTTTGCCTTGTATTCTCTTCTGAACCCCCAATTTTCTCTTTTCCTAATATGAAAATAGAAGCATTATCTTCAAAAAGCTGTTGATGACTTAGAGGTCTAAGAGGCAGATCCTGGTCAGGACATGAGGCTTTTCTGTTTCTCCTCTCTCTTAGCACAGACATTCTTTTTTTTTTTTTTTTTTTTGTGGTACTGGGGATTGAACTCAGGGGCTCTCTACCTCCGAGCTATACCCCCAGCCCTATTTTTTATTCTTTATTTTGAAACTGAGTCTCACTAAGTTGTGGAGTGCCTCACTAGGTAGCTGAGGCTGGCCGCGAACCAGGATCCTCTGGTCTCAGCCTCCCAAATGCTGGGATTACAAGCGTGCGCCACCACGCCCAGCTCAGCACAGACATTCTTACCAGAGAGTTTCTTGTCTTTTAGGAATTTTAGTAGGTATAGAAAGTTAAAGGATAGGAAATGAAGAAAAGGTATTCTTCATTCATAACAGCAGAAGACCTTGCGCTGCTGGGGAAAGGCGGGTGGCTTGGAAGCTAGGTCATTGAGACAGGAGTTTGAGGGAGAACTAACAGGAGGGCTTGGAGCTGAAAGGAAACGTGAAAGTACTGGAGATAAAAGTTTTGTGTGAGATAAATAATGAATAGATCATGTACTCATTCTTGGAGCTTTCTTTATCTTGGTTCTACTCCTACCAGACAAATGCCTGTGACTTTGCAGATCTTGTCCTAATTTGTGAAAGGACCTTTTTATTTTACGAGGAAGAAAAGTGTGTATTCCTGATTCAATCCTCACCTTCCTGCCTTTTCTCCTTTCTTTTCGTTCTGTGTTGTGGCTGGCAAACCAACTTCCTCCAACGTGTTACGTCATGTCACTTTGCTATTCAAGGATCTCTAATGGATCCTAATTGCCTATTGCAAAAAGTATAAACATCTCATCCTATACTTTAACCACATCTAGCTTTAGTTCCCACTGTTTCCCCACACATGGCTTTTGCTGTCTCCCTTTACTCTCTAGACTTCTTGGCTTTGCATTTTTATTTTATTTTATTATTTATTTATTATACTGGGGATTGAACCCAAGGGCATTCTACCTCCGCGCTACACCCCTAGTCCTATTTTTATATTCTTTATTTTGAAACAAGGTCTCATTAAGTTGTAGAGGGCCTCATTAAGTAGCTGAGGCTGGCTGCGAATCCACATCCTCTGGTCTCAGCCTCCCAAGTACTGGGATTACAAGCATGTGCCACCATACCCAGCTCAGCTTTGCATTTTTAGATGCACTACTATGGTACACACTCACAAACACACACAGACACACACATTTTTTTTATGAAACTGGGGATTGAACCCAGGGGTATTCTCCCTCCTCACTACACCCACAGCCCTATTTTTTATTCTTTATTTTGAAACAGGGTCTCACTAAGTTGCAGAGGGCCTTGCCAAGTAGCTGAGGCTGGCCGTGAACCTGCGATCCTCCTGTCTCAGCCTCCCAAGTACTGGGATTACAAGCGTGTGCCATCATGCTTGGCAACATATATATTTTTGATACCAACAGTGAGACCAGTTGTACCCTGGTGCAGATGATGGAAATATGAATTAGGTACGTTTAATAATTCAGTAGCATGGAAAATCCTAAAGACAAATACATAGTTATGGTTGGGCATTTCTTTTAGCTGGAAGTACTTCCTTTCCTACTTATTATCATCATACTGTCAATTTGTATAGAGCTCATAGTTTCTAATCTTTTATTTTGTGTGGTCTGTATCAGTGCTACTCAAACTTGGATATGAGCAAGAATCACTTGGAGATGCTATAAAAAAGAGATTCCTAGCTGCAAATGGTAGCATACACTTGTAATACTAATACTTGAGAGGTTGAGACAAGAGGATAGCAGGTTTGAGACCAGCCTCAGCAACATAGCGAGACTCTCAGCAACTTAGTAAGACCTTGATTCAAAACAAAAAATTTCAAAGGGTGTGGGGGTCCAGCCCTCCAGGCAGTGGGGTCGGGGGTCCTTCAATAGGTGTGGATTGAGATGAAGTCACAAGAATATGCTCACACCGCATGCAGTGTTGAAGTGTATCTGGAGAGAGAGAGAGAGAGAGAGAGAGAGAGAGAGAGAGAGAGAGAGAGAGAGAGAGAGAGAGAGGTTGGGATTCCTGGACCTTTTCCCAGAGATTCTTCTGAGTCAACTCTTGTGGGTTGGAACCCTAGAATTTCTATTCCTAACAAGTTTCCAGGTGGTGCTGATGCTGAGGCTTCAGGAATAGTGTGGAGAGCTCTATTCTGCCCACCAACCCTAAGAAGAAGCAGGTTGCATCATCTCCAGTGCACAGGTGAAGAGAATGGCACTCAGAGGAGGGCAGCCGACTGATCAGTGGTTTATGGCTTGTCAGCGGCAGCACTGGGACTCAGTTCCTCTTATCTGTGATCAAGTACCATTACCAAGACTTCCTTCTGCTTATGCATGATTTACATAGCTTTGGAAGCTTAGCTCAATTCTTACTTCAATTTAGCAAAAAAGCAAGGACTCTTACTTATAAGCATTTATGATAAATATTTAGTGCTCTACATCAGTAGTTCTCAAAGTATAAGCCATAGAACCAGAGGCCCTCTGGATTTGCAGGCTTTCGGCCTCAGAGTAAGAATTATACTGTTAGCTTCCTAGGTTCTGAAATTTTTGGACTTGGACTGACCCAGGCTCCCAATGTCTCAGCATCTCCAGCTTATAGAAGGCCTGATGTGGGACTTCATAGTCTCCTTAATTACATTAGCCAATTCCCCTAATGAATTTTCTTTTAGACTGATTATCTATCTATCTATCATTTATCTAACATCTCTCTATTCATCTATCTATCTATCTATCTATCTATCTATCTATCTATCTATCTATCTATCTATCTATCTACCTATCATCTATTTTTATCTATTTATCACCTATCTATCATTTATCTTCTATTTATCTCCATCTATTCATCTATCTGCCTATCTATCATCCATCTATTTATCTATCTATCTATCTATCTATCTATCATCTCCTATTGGTTATGTCCCTCTGGAAATCTCTAGTTCATATTAAAATAATGCATGGTTAACAAAAAAGTCTATTCAAAGTGCGAGATAGGCAACTCTCTTTCAATGTAACAATACAAAAAGCTTTTGGATATGGTTTTCAATGTTCCATTTTGGTGTAATATCAAAGAAGAATGAACACAATTACCTGAGGAGGCTATTAAAATACTCCTTTTTAAAACAACACATCTGTGTGAGGTCAATTTCTTCCTCTGTAAATTTTAACCGAGTAACATGTTGCAGCAAAATAAATACAGAAGCAGATATAAGAAATGTACTGTCTTTAAACCAGAAGGTAAAGACAATCACAAAAGTATTCATCATTGCTACTTTTCTCACGGAAACTATTTTGTTTTGGAAGATGTGCTTATTTTTAAATGAAAACGCTGCCTATATGACATATTATGGGTTTATTATAATTTTAAAATGAGCAAATTAATATTTTGAAAGTCTCAATATTATTTTCTAATATGATAAATATCAATAACCAAAATCTAAGGCGTTTTTATTTACTTTTTTTGTGGTAGTGCTGGGGATTAAACTCAGGAACTCTTGTATGCGCTCTACCACGTCCCCAGGCCCCTTTATAGAGTTTTTAAGTGTGAGATCAACCAGTCTTAGAAAGTCAAGGGCTGCATATTTTCTCTCACATGTGGCAGCTAGGAGAAAACAGAAAACAAAAGGGACTATAGATAAATGAGGAGAGAGACTGGTTGAAGAGTGAAAGGGTATAGGGGGAGGAGAAGGAAGGGGAGAGCATTGAGGAAATAAACAGTTCAAACAGTGCTGTGTTCATATATAAAGGTATCACTATCAATCTCACTAACATGTACTGGCGGGGGGGGGGGGGGTGGGGAAAGCAAGATAGGATATGGAGGGGAAATCAAGTCATGTGTGCATGTATGTTTGTGTCGCTTTGAATCTCATTTGAAGTGTAGTTACAATGCACCAATAAAAGCATTAAAAAAAAAAGAGTGTAAACTTTATGATCCTTAGACCACAAAGTTTGAGAATTGCTGTAAGTTTTGTAAATTTTGGTAATTGGTTGCATTCAGTATGTCAGTAGTATGGAAATAGAAATGGCCTAAATGTAAAAATAACAATAACAAACAATACTTTGTTTTAGACTTTGCTTAAGTTAAAAGCAATTCTTGGTTACAGTGGTACGTGTCTGGAATAAAGAATTCTACGATGTGCAATACTTTTAATTGTGTTTGGCTTTACACTCTAATAATACATGCACATAAATTAAAAAGTAAATTTACATTTTAGGAGACCTTATCTTTATGACCCCTGATATCATTTAGTCCACGGACAATTCTATTTAGTTATTTTACTTGTTTTTTCTAACATTTACCTCCTTGACCAAACTCCCCTTATGTGCTACTTCAGAGTAAAAAATGTGAAGTGAACCTTTGACCAAAAGATATAGAAACTGCTGGTTGTGTCTTCTCCCTGTAACCTACTGCAGGGAACTATCTTTCATCATGGTCATTTATACAACCTCTCACAGGTGATGTTGTGAGAATGTGCTGTCATTCTTGCTCATTATCAAGAGTAGCTGACTTGGTTAATAACTGGCCAGCTGCCAGGCATGGTGACACACGCTTGTAATCCCAACATTTGGGGGGCTGAGACTGGAGGATCTGGGTTGGCGTCCAGTCTCAGCTACCTAGGGAAGCACTCCGCAACTTAGTGAGACCCTGTTTCAAAATAAAGAATAAAAAAATAGGGCTGGGGTATAGCTCAGAGGTAGAATCCTCTGAGTTCAATCCCCAGTATTGCAAAACAAACAAACAAAAAACAAAAAACAAACAAAAAACTGGCCAGCCATCTTTGATTAGTGCATACCCTACCCTAGTCTCATTCTCCCTTTCCCTCATTTCTTCTAATAAATTAGCCACACACTAGTCTTTGCCTCCGACTCTGCTTTTTGAAGAACACAGGTTATAAATCTCTCTATTCCCAAACATGAGTAAACTCTTATTTTTGATTTTTAAAATTTAAGACATTATAACTGACTTTTTTCTCCTCATGGAAGATGAAGATTAAGTACTCTTACATTTATATTCTCCTCAACCAAATATATTTATCATCTGTCATCGCTTCTAAAGGTTCTGTTGTAATGCTTGGTTAAGTGAATAGATTATATTTATGTTATAACTGTCCTAATATAATTTCCTAATGAGTCATATAGTTTACTAGGATATATTTATTTTATTTTTAGTTACTTAATTTTAATGTTCTTATCACTAATTAGCCCCCACGCTGTCTGACAGAACATTAAAACTTCTCTCAATATAGTCAAACATACCAAAGAATCTTAGGTTAAGTGTGTGTGTGTATTTATGCATGTGTGCACACGTGCGTGCATGCAGTATCATCCTACCTAGAAACCTTCATCTTCTTGCCCTGGTGAGAACTTGTTTTCTTGGTTTGCTGTACAGCTATTGACCTGGTTCTCTGGAGTATCTTTTCTCTACAATTATTATAATTCAATTCATTTTTACTCCTGTTTTAAGTTTATTTTTTTTCCCCTGCAGTACTGGGGATCAAACCAAAGCTCTTGTGCATGCTAGGGAAACACTCTACCACTGAGCTACACTCCTAGCTCTACTCCTAGTCTTCTGTTTACATCTTCTATTTTTTGGATTTTGCACTTTTATTTTTCTTGGACTCTGCCCCTGCTTTTGTAGAGCACATCTTCCAACAATCTCCTGGAAAAGTATTAGGGAGGTAAATATTTTGAGACCACATGTCTGCCAAGCCTATCTACCTTTATATGTACCCTATAGTTTAGCTAAATATACAATTCTAGGTTGTTTATCATTTTCCTTCAGAATTTTTTAAGCATTTATTCATTGTCTGTCTTGAAAAATTTTATAGAACTTTGATTTCTGGTTGTTTGTAAGTGACTTGTTTTTCTCTCTCTCTAAGCTTTTAGAATCTGTTCTTTATCTTAGGTGACTTGAAATATTATGGTGATATGCCTTAATGTATGGCAATTATGGCTAACCACCCACTAAAATCAATTCTTTTTCATAGTATAGAATTGAAGCCAGAAGAGGCTAAGAGATGAGAAATGTCACTTCCTAGCTCTTTAGGAGCTTAATGTGACCGTATGACTAGATCTTACCAATCAAACATTAGCAGGAGTATGTGCTGTTTGAACCAGTACTTTATGAAACAGCTGTACTTCCTCCATATTTTTATTTTCCTTTGCATAGCCTGGATGCAGTCACAGTGATGAAATAGGGGATGAAAGTGCTACCAAATGAATGACCACAAGCACCCGAACCATCACATGGAAGAGATGTCTTCAAGCTCCTTGAACTTCTAAATGAGTGAAATAAACACATCTGTCACATTTAAGACATGCATTGATGTATCTTTATAAAATATGGTACCATTTATTTTAACTAACATAGTATGAATTTATTTATACATTAGTTTGTGTACTTTGTGAGCCTGTCATTAAGGAGACATATCCTTTTTTTATGAAGAAATTTTTTCTATCACTTCCTTGATAATGAATTGTACTTTACTTTCTTAGTTCTTTATTTCTAGAACACCAGTCAGCAGATGTGGGTCTCTGAGTCAATCCTCTTATTTTTTCTTTTCCCTCATCTGAACCTTCTTTTGGGAAAGAGGGTAGTGTGCAAACTTGGTATATCTTCAAGTTTATTTTTAACACTTCCAATCCATTTTAGTTATATAATGCCTTTATTTTCGAAGTCTGTTTGTTTCAGAATATTTTTTCTAGCATGTGATTATTGTTTCATATTGCAGTGTCTTCATGTCTCTGTAGGTATTAATTATAATTCTTTTGAAATTTTCTCTTGCTTCTTGAATTTCTTGTTTCTTTATATTTTTTTTCACCTGTCTGCTTATTTATTAGGTTGCTTTTGTTAATATTAGATGCTTCAACTTCAAAGGCTGCTAATCTTTGAGTGTCCATCTACAGAAACAGGGAGGCATTAGCAAGCTGGTCAGCTCCGTGCATGTGTGGAGGACATTGTGGGTTTTACTGTAGTGTCACGAGGTGACAAGGTGGCCTTTTCATTACTACACCCCATAGTTTCTACGTCTGTAGGTCTGTTCCCTTCGATTGAGTTATGTCTTCACAAAGACATCCTTCAGTTTCTAGATTTGGAGAGTAGGCCTGGTTGCTGTCTTTCTAGCAAAGGGTAAGAATGTAGAAAGGAATCCCATGGTGGTGGGGTTTGGGGACTGGGGATTTTCATCGGTTTCCACAAAGACTTTCACTTATTCTCCTGTTTTCATATATGACATTATTCTCATGGTACAATTAGCTTTACAAAAAAACCCTTCTGTTTTCTGTAGGGTTCAGGGCAAAGTAGTAGCTTGACTTCTTATATGTGGAGGAATTCTGAGTTTTAATTTTTCCTACTCAAATGTTTAACCAAACCTCCTATTTTCAATGACACCCTAGACCTGCCCAATCAAGTGTACTAAGGTGCTTCCAAGCACCTGAGCCTGACATTCTGGGGAAGAAATCTTTGACCTCTTGATGGCATTTTACCATCTAAGCTCAGATTCCAGCCTTTTCTATTCTAACTCTTTTAGTAATTCTTTATAAATTGTTCAGGTTCAAAAAATTTGTTGAAGTCTTTTATTTGATGTATCTTCATTTCCTTTTCTCTTTGTTCTTGTGAGATTATGTTTTTTTATTTTATGTTACATTAGTGGCATAATGGGGAGAGAGGAAGAGAGAGAGAGAGAGAGAGAGAGAGAGAGAGAGAGAGAGAGAGAGAGAGAGAGAGCGCCTGTGTTCATTCTACCATGTTTAACCTAAAAATATTTCTTGGGACTTTTTAAGTAGCTTGGAAAATATTTGTATTTTTTAAGTCCAAGAGCACAAGGAAAGAAGAGAGCAGACAGGCTGGAGAAAGTTTTTATTAAAATTTTATCCTGTGCTTTCTTGCTTATAATTTTACTGAAAAGCTTTCTGGCATATCTAGTCCAAAGTGCTTCCTGGGCTAGTCATCCAATGTGAAACACAGAGCTCCCCTTTAATCTTCCTTGAAAGTAACATTGAACTTCAAGACATTAAATTCTTCACTTAATCTATAGAATATGTTGTTCATATAAATTGCAAATGAACTGTGTTAATCAGATCCACCATGGAGTAAATTGCTTAAGTTCTCCTGCCACTTAGAAAACCTGAGACTCATGGGTCTAGTTTTTCTGCTAGCTGCCAATTCAAATTAAAGAAGAAAAATACTGGCTCCAGTGAATTAGAACCTGAAACACAATCTGAAGCCTAAGTGCTATCTTTTTATATGTTTCACAGAAATGTCTTTTCTATTAATTTAGATAAGGTTGCTGGAAGGCAGAAGCCGTGGCATGGACTTCCTTTGTGTACTCTACCCTTCCTTCAGGAGTAGTTTTAAAAGTTTTTTTTTTTTCCTATCTCATTTTTATCCCCATCTCTTGATGTACTTGTCAAAAATGTACATCTATGGAATCAGAATCTCTGTGGAAGAGCTTTAAAATCAGACTTTGAGGTGGTTCGTAGTACTGTAAAATTTGAAACCCACTTCTTCACAGGGTGTTAAAGACACATACCTTTGTTTAATCAAGTAAATGTGAATCCCATGCCATATATCATTGAAACTTATTTATATTTCTAAAAAAGAAAGTTATGGCAATTTTTAATGATTAAGCTTTGACAAGTAGTCTTCAATGAAGTATTTTGTGTGTTGTGTGTGTGTGTTTTACTGGAGATTGAGCCCAGGGGTGCTCTACCACTAAGATATATCCTTAGCTTTTTTTTTTTACTTTATTTTGAGACAGAGGTCTTAGTGCCTCACCAAGTTGCCAAAACTGTCCTCAAACTAGAAATCCTCTTGCCTTGGCATCCTGATTCACTGCGATTACAGGTTTATGCCACTGTGCCAGGCTTCCAAAGAAGTTACATAATGACTTACATAGCTTCAAAGAAAATTATTCCAAGCTTAGGGCAGGATTATTTTTATGAAATATTAACAACTGAATCTTGATGTTGTAGTATTATCTGTTCTTAAATTCACAGTATTTAGTAGGAAATGAGCCTTGTCTCTTACTTTCCTTTTAGACTTTTTTGTTATTTTTCTTTGTTGCTGCTCTAGTTATGTATTGCTGTGTCACAAGTCACCTTGAACTCAGCAGCAAAGGCAAGGATTATCCTGTGCTTATAGGTTCTAAGAGCAGAAATCTGGATAAGTCACAGTAGGGTGGCTGTTCTCTGTTCTGCAGTATCTGAGCCTCAGCTAAAGTGGTGGTGGCCGGAAGAATAAAGGGACCTCTTTGCTCGCTTGTGTGGGCCAGGAAGAGACTGGGCTCAGCAGAGACTATTGACCAGTCACCTGGTCCCTCCATGTGGCTTGGGTTTTCATAGATGGGGCTGGGATCTGAGAGGGAACATCTCCAAAGGAGCCAGCCACAGGTCGGCAGTTCAAGGGAACAGGCAGAAGCTGCATGGCCCAGCCCAGAAGTCACAAAGCATCACTTCCACCCTACTGTAGAGCTCAAAGCAATTATAAGTCCACCTGTAATCAAGAGGCAGGACATAAAATACACCTCTTAATGGGAAGAATACCAAAGAAGTGGGGGGCTGTGTTTGGAAACCACCACAATGACTAAACAAAGAAGCACCTTTAATCTTTTAATTTATAAAATCCTTTCTTAGCCTCCTGTTTGATCATTATAAAGATGAATATTGCTCTTTTTTTTTTTTTTTTTTGGTGAGACAAACATAGCTGAACACTATACCTACATGTTGTTATTTACATATATAATTTGTACAACCACTCTATGATGTTGATTTTTTATTTTCCAACTGGTTAAAATTATTTTATTTATTTATTTATACTTTTATTGGCACATTGTATTCTCACATGATAGTGCAGTTCCGAGTGATAGCAACATACATGCACACAGCAGTTGGTGAGCTTTCCCCTGACTCCTTCCACTCCCTTCCTTCCCCAAACATGATATTGGGATTGGCATTGGTAATATCACAGATGGACATAAATGTCAATGGAGGTGTTTCCTTCATTAACATGATGTTGATTTTAACAGATAAAGATGTGGAGGTGTTGAGAGGTAGGGCAGCTTGGCCAAGGTCAGCCAGCAGGGGAAGTCTGAGTCCCAGGAGCACAGACCCTTGGCTGCTATCTAATTGGCTACATGTTCACATTCATGTGAGATCCCCCTGTGGCAAGTCCAGGGAAGTTTACATAATCTAATGTCACTGGTGAGAGCCAGAATAAATTTCTAATAACATTCTATCAAATATTCTAAGCTTTTAAAAAAGTTGCTTTTGGCTAAGTGGTGGCTGGATCGTAAACCTTATCGTCTGAGAAGGCACTCGGGAACTACAAATTTCTAAGGTTTGCATTTCCTGGAGTGGGGTAGGGGTAGGGAGCAAATGCTCAGTGTAGTACTGTGCTGCCAAATTTTGGCTGGGGAATAAAAGATGCCTTTCTCTCTGAAAAGGCCAAGACACTTTCATTTGTTTTTCCCTGAGGGGCTGGCGATTTGGTCTAATTTTTGTGATAAGCTGACTAAGGGTCAGGGAATGTCAGGCGTGCACAAGGCCTTGTGCAGCAAAACTGTGGACAGGAAGATGAAAGGCTGGTATCAGGTGGAGCCATAAATAGAAAGTGGGCTCAGGAAGGGTCATATCAGGGGACGTGGAGTTACTGTTCCTAAATCAGTTAATGCTGGATTCCGAATTTATTCATCAGGTTGAGTCAAAATTTGGTTAAGGAAGCTGAAGTCCAAACTGGAAAAAGAAGAAATCTGAGTTGGGGAGATTGTGGAGGTCACTTTCTATTGAATTAAAAAAGTGAGCTCATGCCTGCCTGTGCTTCCTGTTTATCAGGTCTGGTTAGTGGTTGGTGGAGGAAGAGGCAAGGCTGAATGGGTGTCCACTCTCCTGAAGGTTTGTTTATAATTCACAAAAATAAGAATAGTAAAATCTTTTTTTTTTTTTTTTTTTTTTTTTTTGCCATACTGGGGATGGAACTCAGGGGCATTCTACCTCTGAGCTATACCCCCAGCCCTATTTTTTATTCTTTATTTTGAAACAGGGTTTCACTAAGTTGCAGAGTGCCTCACTAGGTAGTTGAGGCTGGCCGTGAACCCAGATCCTCCAATCTCAGCCTCCCAAATGCTGGGATTACAAGCATGCGCTACCATGCCTGGCTTAGTAAAATCTTAATAAGCAGTTTGAGAGTAAGAAGGAATAGGGCAAAATTCAAACCCCCCTCTTACTTTTGGTGGTACTGGGGATTGAACCCAAGGTAGTTCTACCTTTGATATATACCCCCAGACCTATTTTATTTTTTATTTTGGAACAGGATCTCACTGAGTTGCTGAGGCTGGTCTTGAACCTGTGATCTTCCTGTCTCAGCTTCCCAGGTACTGGGATTTCAGGTGTATGCCACCATGCCTGGCTAAAATACAAAAAAAAAAAAAAAAAAAAAAAAAAGTCTTAGATTCCTCTGTTTCCTTCATTGGACCATTTGCCTGCAAATCTACTTGTATTTATTTTCTGTAGAGAAGGATGTGGTCCTAATTCCATCTTTAAAATGTGGGAGTATCTTTTTTTGAAATAAGGATTTTCTTGAGCTCATGAGTTATGTGCTTGCTTACTTTATACTCCTCTCCCATGTTGCTTAGATTTGTAGAATCAATTGATAGATAATTATTACTTAGTCTTTTTATCCTCCTGAGCAATTTAGATAAATATTACAATACTTTGAGTCAATCGACAATGCTTATTTAGCACTGATTTTTTTTATGCCCACTATTACATTATTTTAAAGAATAACAGATATGTAGCAAATCTAGCTAGGGTCCTTGTCCTTTATCCACATATTTAATTAATTACTGTCCATCAAACTTGACCTTGGATCTTTCTCAGCACATTTCAAGTAGCTACTCACATTTAATTTAAGTTGGTACTGGAAGTAAAACCTAAGGCATTACTAAGTGTAATCGTGAATACAGAAAAAATATAATCAATTTGGACTAGCTGTGGAAGAGATCAGATTGGGAAGAAATGAAATGATTGATAATCAAATGTCTAATAACAAATGGAAGTTAACTTGGAACTCGGTGTAGCAGATGCTGTTGATGCTTCTTCCATGTCCCATTGGCTTCCTGGATTCTCCTGTACCTATGGAATCACCACATGGATGGGTTACCACCTTAAGCAGCTGCATCTTCCCCTTTTTATGCACAAAGGCTCTCTTCAGTGTTACTAGAGCTGTCCTAGCTGTAAATGATAAACCAGAAAGTTATAGGGATCTAACCCCCTAAGAGGCAATCCTCCATCAATAAGGATAGCAGTGGTGAATGGAAGCCCTGTTCTCCCTGTGCTCTGGAGAAAGGCTCCTGAGGGTTGTCTCAAGGGTTTCTTGGGGGGGATCTTCTGCAATATTGAGCCCCTCTTGCTTTTTATTGGCTCTTTTCCCTTTCCTGTCTTACCTTCTTAACTTCTCTCCCTGTCTTCCTGGGTTTACCTTCCAAGTCATCTATCTGCCTCTAAGTCCTTATTTTAGGGTCTGCCTTTAGGGGAGCCCAAATTAAGATTCCAGGCTAGCAAACTATTATAGGAACCATTAAAGCTCAAGTTTCAAGATGAACAAGTTGTAGAGATCTACCAAACAACCTACAGTTAACAATACTGCTATTGTACACTTAAAATTTTTGTTAGGAGGGTAGATCTCATGTAAGTGTTCTCACCACAAAATGAAACAAACACCCACAAAGGAGCAAAATAAAACCTTTGGAAGTGATTGATATATTTATTTATTCAGCTCTGATGATGGTCTCACAGGTATATGCATATGTCCAAACCTACCAAATTATGTTAATTAATTATGTGCATTTTTGTATAGTAATTATACCTCAGTAAAGCTAATGAAAAGATAATTGCTATAACCAACATCACTTTTAATATCTGTGTGGGAGTCATTAGTTTTATTATACAATCTTTAGAGTTGGAGATACCAGTAGTAGATTTTATTATTCTTAACAATTATTCATTTCCACTCCCTAAAGGAAGATTATACAATGCTACTCTTTTGAACTCAGGAGCAGCGATGTGGTAGCTCATGGTTTTCTATGTCTGTTTTTTCCCTGCCATAAGTCAGGCAAAATTAAAAGAGTTGATTGTGGAGTAAAGATAGGGGAACCTCAGTTGAGATATAATTGATACATATAAAAGATAAGAAACAGACTTTTTCTCATAAATTGCTGAGATTTTGAAACAATTTGTTACTACAGCATAATGTAGATTAAATGGACTAATACAGACTCTTTAAAAATAATTTAGTTCTATGGTTCCCAGTTTTGATTAATCATAAGATTTACCAAGGAAATTTTTACACTTATGACTTAAAATTCTGATTTTAATTTAGTAGTTTTTGGAGTGGAATGTAGGAATCTGCATTTTTAAACTCTTTCCAAATGATTCTAATAATCTAACTGTTGGAAACCCAACCATTTTGCCTATTTTAAAGGTGAAAGGAGATTGACAATTTCAGAGGTTTCTTTCCTTTTAACAAATTTGTAAAGAACACTGTGATCTACGCCAGAGTTTGAATTAATTATTACATATTTTCTCCTGAAGATTAGAAGAGTAAGCTCAATTGTATACTTAATAATAAAGAAGACTTCAGAATTAGTGTTATCGAAACTAATAAAGTTTAATTGTATGTCATATAGAGGCCACCTAGGTTCAAACCTAATCAAAAACAATAAATGCAGTATGTTACTAGGGCCATTAGTAGGTCAGAAAGGCAAAGAGCAGTAGGGCTTTAATAATAGAAAGTAAATTTGTTGCACAGATATACCCAGAGAAATAGTGTCCTTGCTATTAAGATATTATGGGTCCACAAGGAGAGCTCATCAGGAGACCAGATCAAATTAAAGGTGGTTCAAAGGCAGCTGATGAAATTTTCTAGCATTACACCTGGCAGCTCTGTCCCATTCACCTGCCTAGGTCACTGTATATGCTTACATTATAGAAATTACTTATTCAATTCAATTTTGACTTAATACTTTGTACCTACTCTGAAGAAGGCATTTTAATAGATGCTGCAAGTGCTCTAAAGTCCCTCAAGTAGAATGGTGGCAAAATACTGGCTCACATATAAAGGCATTATAAGACGGAATATGATAATTATAACAAGAAAGGAACACTCCCTCAACTGGCTTTTGTTCTTCAGCGATCTATATCTGCAAGGGAACTTCTGTCTGCGGAGATCCTTGCATATTTGTCAGTTTAAGTTTCATAGTCAAGGATGTTGCTAAGCATGTTCCACAGGATGCAGAGCTACATGAGCTGCTATCAAAGGGGAGGTATGCTCCCAGCCTTACTTCCTTATTACCACTCACAGAAGCCCATTGCAGTCTGACATTCTACAGACTGTATTTCTTTAACCTCTCGGAAGCTCACAGTAGACTTACCCAATTCATCATCTCTCCAAATTTTGACATTATTGACAAATCTCTTTCTTTCTTCTTGAAATTTTTGTGTTGAAGATTGAACCCAGGGGTACTCTACCTCCAAGATACATCCCCAGTCCTTTTTATTTTTTATTTTGAAACAGGGTCTTGCTAAATTGCTGAGGCTGGCCTCAAATCTGTGATCCTTCTATCTCATTCTCCTAAGTACTGAAATTACAGGTGTGAGCCATAGTATCCAGCTGACAAATCTCTTTTCTTGAAATTTATTTTTCTTAAAAACAAACTATTATCTATCTCCATCATTACATGACTATTACATTCTCATACTGTGCTTTATCAGTATAACAACAAGACCTTTGATTTACTTTATATGTATTATTTTAAGACAGAGCAATGCAACGAAGTAGCTAATACTAGAGGAAATTGAGGTTTAGAATTTTAGTTTTTTTTTTTTTTTTTTTGTTTGCGGTATTGGGGATGGAACCCAGGGGTATTCTACCTCTGAGCTACACCCCTACACCCCTAGCCCTATTTTTTTTCTTTATTTTGAAACAGGGTCTCACTAAGTCGCTGGCCACGAACCCGGATCCTCCGGTCTCAGCCTCCCAAATGCTGGGATTACAAGCATGCACCACCACGCCCGGCTTAGAATTTTAGTTTTAACCACATTTACACAACAACAACAACTTATAGAAGTGATCCTCAAACCTATGTCAATCTCTATACTTGTTTACTTCATCATTACAGCAGGATCTCATAAACCCTTTGTGATGGTTAATTTTATGTGTCAACTTGACTTTGCTAAGGGATGCCAAAATAGCTGGTTAAAGATGTTTTTTTGGGTGTGCCTATCAGGCTATTTCTCAAAGAGACTAGCATTTTAATCAGTAGTAGACTCACTAAAGAAGATTGACCTGACCAATGGAGGTGGGTTTCTCCAATGTGTTAAAGGTCTGAATAGAATAAGAAGTTAGAGGAAGGGAAAATTTACGTTCTCTTTGTTTGAACTGGAACACTCACTTTCTCCTGCTCTTAGACATCTGCACTCCTGGTTCTTAGGCATGTAGACCTGGACTTGGAATTATATCACTGTCTTTGATGGTTCTTGCAGATGGAAGATAGTGTAAGCCAATTCCAGTAACAAGTTCTTATTTTTATATATATCCTATTGAATCTATTTCTTTGGAGAACCTTGACTACTATGAATTTTTAAAACTACCAAGAGTGGTTTTAGAGGAAGAGAATTTTAAAGATGAGTTTTCTGAACTGGTCCTGGGGTTTATGAAATTGGCTCTATCATCTGATTAGATATTTTTAGTAGTAAAGAAAACACTGATGGCACATGGCATATACTATTTGTAGTAGATATGCAAAGCATCTGCATTGGATACTCCTAATCAACCACTTTAAGAGAAGCAAGGAGCTAAGTGGCCCTGTGTATGAATTTTAAATGTTTTTGGAAAACTAAAAAATATATTGACATTGGTTGGTTACTCCTAATGTCAGTGGACAAAGTGATAAAAGGATGAGCTCAATGACTTAAATTTCCAGTTCAAGTGACACATGAATGGCCTAATAGCTTATAATTATGTCTTAAAGGATAGTCATGTCTATTATGGATGCCAGCCTGAAATTGCTGAAAATTAAATGCAGAATCTCATTTTGCAATTGGTTGTACAAATCAAATTCTCAGCCTCACAGATGTCTACTGGTAAAGTGAGGGGGCATTAATTGGAAAAAATGGAATCCTACAAATTGGGTTGGAGATATGTGGAAGGACTCTGATGAAGTTGGGGATATTGAGCTTCTAAATTCTGATGTTTTCTTTCCTGGTGGAAGAGATCTTCTTACTTCCAGGGGAAAAGACCTCACTCTTAGCCTTCCTATCCTCAGCAAAAATGGCTTCCTCATCCTACACAGAAGTGACCTGTTCTCCCTAAGTGGCAGTGGTATTCCTATCCTTGTGGTAGTGACCTCCCCACATCACATAGTAGGATGGCCTTTCTACTTCAGGCTAAGAGCATTTTCTCTGTGCTACCTGAAGAAAATGGTATAGACCTTCCCCAAGGCAACTTCTATGCAAGATAATTCTGACTGTCCTCAGAACCCCATCCCTACCACACTTCTGTGCTTGTAGAATTACAGCTAGACTCAAGTCCCAACAGGTCTTAAAAGTGAGGTTCAAAGTGTGATGCATGAAGAAATGCACTAAGTTCCAAAAGAATTCACTGAGCTTTCTAGTTTATACAAAAGAAATCTGGGGAACACGTGTGGAGATGGACATTAAACATGTGGGATAATGATGGAAGAAACATGAAGTAGAATAAGGCCTAATTTATTGGTATGTGATCACTAAACAGAGATTCTGCACTTAATATTCAAGCTTGAAGATGGACTCTACCAATTTGGTTGGTTGAATGAAATATGGATCAAGAAATGACTCACTGTGAGTGGACTGGAAATGGCTGACCTACTTTGGTGTAATGTAGAGGAAGTGATTCGAAGGCTTAGGAGGATTAGAATATTAGAAAAGTTTCAGTTCAAGTGAACAGAAGACTTACCTTGGATCATAAAAGCAGAGGAGCGTGGCCACTCCACCAGTTCCCAGATTTGAGCTACTTTATGGACCCAGAACTTCTAGAATGAAGAGAAGGCTGGGCCTCCTCACAGAAGGATACTTGTACATTGCTAAAAATTTATACTGCTAATCTTTCTGCCAGCCTTCCTGAAAGGGACCTATGACTTCTTACCAAGGAAATTGTGCTTTGGGGAAAAGAGAAATAATCAGACTTTTTTTTGTGTGTGGTACTAGGGATTAAGCCCATGGGCATTCGACCTCTGAACCCTTTGCTCTATTTTATATTCTTTATTTTATTTTATTTTATTTTTTTGCGGTACTGGGGATTGAACTCAGGGGCTCTCTACCTCCGAGCTACACCCCCAGCCCTATTTTTTATTCTTTATTTTGAAACCGAGTCTCACTAAGTTGCGGAGTGCCTCACTAGGTAGCTGAGGCTGGCCTCGAACCCGGATCCTCTGGTCTCAGCCTCCCGAATGCTGGGATTACCTGTGTGCGCCACCACGCCCGGCTATATTCTTTATTTTAAAACAGGGTCTCACTAAGTTGCAGAAAGCCTCACTAAGTAGCTGAGACTGGCCGTGAACCAAGATCCTCCTGACTCAGCCTCCCAAATACTGGAATTACAAGCGTGCGCCACCATGCCCGGCTATAATGAGAATCTTTGAGGACTATTAAGCATTGGCTCTGAACTGATGCGGGTTCCAGGACTCCCCAGACGCCACTATGGGCCAGTCAGAGTCGAGGCTTATGGAGGTCAGGTGATCAGTGGAGTTTTAGCTCAGATCCATCTCCTCATGAGTTCCCAGACCAATCCTGTGGTTATTTCCCCAGTTCCAGAATGCATAATTAGAGTAGACATTATCAACTGGCAGGATCCTCATAGACTTTCACTCTTAAAAAGTAAGTCCAGCAGGGTGTCATGGTGCATGTCTGTAATCCCAGTACTTGGGAGGCTGACAAAGAAGGGTTGCAGGTTTGAGTACAGCCTCAGCAACTTAGACTCTCAGCAGCTTAGCAAGACCCTGTTTCAAAATTTAAAAAAGGGTTGGGGGTGTAGCTCAGAGGTAGAATACCTTTGGGTTCAATCCCCAGACCCACCCCTGCAAAAGAAGAAAACAAAAACAAAAAATCAAATCCAAGGAGTTTTTACTTATGTGAGTTATATCTGAAATTTATTTAAAATTAAACTGGGAATTTAAAAATATTTATTAAATAAAATAATTTTAAATAAAATAAAATAAATTTTAAATAAAATAATTTTACAGTAACATAAATATTACTATGAAAAAATAACTATTTCTAAGCAAAGCTATAGTGTTAAAAGTGTCATTCCTTTACATTTTTACAGCTCTTTTAGTGTCATATTTGAAAATAGCTGGATTCTCATATCTGATTCTGCATTCAATCTCTTGTTGTGTGATGTTTGGTTGAAATAGCTGAAAAAAAATTCAGCCTCACACAAATATGTGGTTGGACAAAGGAGGAATATTGTAAAAGCAGCTTCAGGTAATTGTGGGCTTCTTCTTTTGATAATACACAAACATTCAATAACTGGAGGGTTCTTAAAGGTTAGCTGTAATGTGAAACCTGAACTATATCCGTGAACTTCTGTTCTTTTATATTAGAATTCGCTGGCCCATTTGGCAGTTTGAATAAATCTTGTACCTGTGCATCACACTGGTCCTGGGCTTCACAGTCCAATGCAAGGAGGCACGAATTACAAAGCACGAAGCTAAGCATGTATTCTAAAACATGAAACTAAACAGGAATGTACTTAAAAGGAGGAAGCAAATTTCTAAAGCAAATTGATGAAAGAGGATGATAAAACTACTGGCAAAATTTAGGGAAATTTCTGGTTTTCATGAGTATTGAATCAGATTGTAGCCTTAGAACTGCCTTGATAGTCCTATGAGGCTGATATGTACCAATGACAATATATTCACTTTACTTGGCATTAAATATAAATAGGTATTCATTTTTTCCTATTAACAACCTAATTAATTTATTATCATGGAGAGTTTTAAAACACTCCAGGTCAAGGCTATTGAGTTCTCATTTTATCTTGGCAGTATCTTTAAAATGTTACTTGGTCCATCTGTGGCTGCTTTCCATCAACCCATTCAGCACAGGTGACATATCACTGTTATAGATTTTCTCTATCACACAGTAGAGATTTATTTTCCGATCCTCATTAATATTGTTAGAGGCTACTGAGGATAAACATTCTCCTACCATGGGCCAGATCATTTTGATTTTGTTGTATCTGCTTAAACCCATCTATCTTGATTTAAGTTTAAAGCAGATCACACATCTGTTGGTTCCCATTGCAGGGAGAATCTTAAGACAAGTTCACATTTTAGAATTCTTTTCATTCTCCAGTGGCCAAGGAAGTTAAGGATACAAATGACATATTACATGTTGATTAAAGTGCTATTATTGCTTGCAAAGAGCTGAACGTGTGATACCAGTTCTGTAATTTGCTCCGTACTTATATATCCTGTTGTTAGTGAGGAGGCACTGCTCATAATTCAGAAGAGAAAGGGCTCTGCTCTCATATCATGGAGTTGGGAAGCTGGAGAGAGCAAGCAAGCAGGGGTTTCAAAAACAAAGCACAGTCCCTAAGGCCACATCCAGGGACCCACCTCCTTCAGCCATGCCCACCTGCCTAGGGTGCCACCCAGTAAGTCCATTACAATGGATTCATCTATTGATGAGATTACAGTCCTCATCATGAACTCTACATGAGTTTTTCAGGGGACATTCTATATCTAACCGTAACAGATTGCTACAAGTTTGGGAGGAAGTGGGGGCAGTACAGTGGATTTTTCCATGAAGACATGGTGGGGATGAATATCTCACATTCTCAAATCTCCAGGCTCCTTCCTGAGCTTTTACAACACCCCAGTAAAGAGCTCAGTGTCTACATTTATAACATTGCAATGAAATCTGTGATTTTCTTTTTATGCTTTTATACTAAATTGTCAGCTTTTTAAAATACTTTTATTGGTGCATTGAAATTATACAACATAGTGAGAGTCAAAGCGGTGCATTCATAAATGCACACATCACTTGTTTTATTTCCCTTTGCATTACACGTCACTCCTCCTTCTTCCCTCCCTGCAAATGTGAGAAAGATGGTTAATAAATATACATTAATGAATATTGATTTATCGGGAGTTAGTACAATACTTAGTACACAGAAAGAGCCCCAGTAAATTAGCATTGTTGGAGATTTACTCCGAGCAGCCTCATGATAGTCTCTTCTCTCTAATGAGTAATGATAACCTTTCCTTCTTATTTTCCCATCCATCCCATCCCATCATCTAAGTCCATCTTAAATCACTAGATTTGAATAAGATCTTTCAGAAGACCTACACTTTTGACACCTCTCCTCTCTTGCTCTGGCTGCCTCAGAACAGACATTCTTTTTTTTTTTGCGGTACTGGGGATTGAACTCAGGGGCATTCTACATCTGAGCTATACCCCCAGCCCTATTTTTTATTCTTTATTTTGAAACCAAGTCTCACTAAGTTGCAGAGTACCTCAGTAGGTAGATGAGGCTGGCCGCGAACCCGGATCCTCCAGTCTCAGCCTCCCGAATGCTGGGATTACAAGCATGTGCCACCACGCCCAGCTAGAACAGACATTCTTTATTCTTAGAATTTGAGGAAATCTGAGGATGTAGCTAGGATGAGGTTGGGAAAACTTTGAAAGAGTAATGTTGCTTATTCACTGGCAACGAGGAGGAACTCATTAGAAACAAATTTAGTGTGACAGTTTCTGAGGAGGGAACGATTTCTTTTCACTTTGAGCAGGCATCACCCTGCGTCAGGTATCTCTCCCATCTCCTGGCTTCAGGCAAATTTCTTGATTCAATTTCATCTTTCATAAAAATGGTATGTTTGTGGAGAAGGGTGAGGGTTAGGATCTTCAGTAGCACACTGTGATATTGAAATGTTAAAAATATATACCTCAGACAGCAGTTTGACATTCGAAGAGACTATCATGAAAAGATTGAGAACGTGGTTGAAATCACTTTAGCTATTCCTTTTTTGTACAACAGTGAAGGAAACAGAGTTCAAATTATTTTGGTGAAAATTATTTTGAAATAAGCAGTTTTTTAAGAGCACGAATAAAATTTGCCATGAAGTTAAAAAAAAACCTTAAGTATCCCCAACCAATAAAAAACGACACCCCAATTTAGCCTGAAGCCACGTAGGCACTGAGGTACTTGTGTTTTAAGAATAGATATGCATGCTAAATTTCTTCTTACAGATCTGCTTGTGAATTAAGGTGTGATTTCTTTTTCATTTTTAGATCTCATTTAAACTGGTTTAACACTAGTGGATAAAAATGTGGAAATGGTTTGGTAGAGAATAGTATTCTCAGCATATATGACCTTGGGCAGTGCTTTGCAGATTTTTATACCAACAAAACTGTTTACGTTTGGGTGCCCACAGAAACATACTGAGACAGCTTCCTAGTGCAAAATAATTTATTTGAGAAATCTAGGAAATGCCAGCAGGGAAATGGGGAAGAAAGACAGGGAAGGGAAGTGTATTATCAAGCTAGTTACTACAATGGTCACTGGACCGTAATCTCACGGGGGAAATTGGGAAATGGTATAGAATGCACATTTCAGACATATCTCACCTGGAAATGAGAAATATCTATGTCTACATCTGTCTGTCGTCATCTTCTATCTTTCTATCTATTGACCAGTTGTCTGTCTATCATCGTCTAACTTGTTAGCTGAGCATTAATTCCTCACTTTGACTAGTCACAGGTCGAAGGATGCTCCACAAAGAATATTTTCTAGAACTTCTTGCCTACTATTTGCTCAGGCAGAGCAGGCTTTCAGAAGCTTCAGAGAAAAGTCCTTAGGCTACGAGATTCATACATATACATGAAAGTGGATCCGCAGATACTGAGGGCACCTGTATAAGTTGTTACCCTTGAGGGTACCGTCTACTACAGTAACTATTTGGTTTCTGAGAGGATATTCCTATGTTACCCACTGAAAGTGTGAAACTAAACATTTTGCATTGCAGGATTTACATAAATTGGAAGTTTTGGTTTATAAATATATAAAAAAAATGAGGATTGAGGAAGGGAACAGTTCACATTAGGTTATGTCCCATTAGGTTATAAGAAGGTATCATTACCAATCTCACTAACACGTACGGGGAGAGAAGAGGGGATGGGTACATAGAAGGAAATACATGAAGTGATGTGTGCATGGACATTTGTATCACTTTGAATCTCACTATAATGGATAACTACATTGCACCAATAAAAGAATAAAATTAAATTCTTATTTGTTGAAAAACTTAATATTTTCCTACATCTTAGAAATCCTTTAAATGAAAGAGACGTCGGCCTACTTTCCTTTGAGAATAGAAGCCAAGTCTAACATGCAAATTTATATAGGGACCCATCGTAGAAGAAGGGAAGTACTAGAGGCATTAGATGAGAAGGAAAACCAAAAAAAGAGATGAATTACCAATTTGCTGCTATTGTGTGCTGACTGATACTTTGCTGAGTGGTTGTTGGTATCTTCTGAGGGCCGATGAAATATGCTTTTAGAACCATCCCATTGGGGACCATGAGATAGAAGCATTTATCCATCATCTTCTGCTCCACAGTGGTCATTGCTAGCACTGTAGGCAGTAGCTAGCCATGGCTGGAGGTGGTGCATGCCCCTGGGGCAGGAGCAAGGGGCAAGAAGTATAGGCGAAGATGGGGCACTGTCAGATTACATTTTGGGAAGCCGCTAGAAGCTTGCACAGAACTGGTTGCTGTAGTAGTGGTTGAAGTGAGGGGTGAGCTCTGAAGATCTATAATGGTGCACAAAAAGTGCTAAGACATCGATGTTTCAGTAACCTGGGACTGGGAGTTGAGGGTGGGAAGGGACATCTAGGGTGATGTGTAGAATTTTGATACCCTACTCCTTTACTGAATCCAGATGCTTTTAGACAGTGTTCTTTCTGTTTAAAATAAATGAATAAATATCTCAAAATGCATTCTTCCTAGCTAGGTATAGTGGTGCATCTCAGTACTTGGGAGGCTGAGACAGGAAGGACTCAAGTTCACAGACAACCTCAGCAACTTAGTGAGGCCCTGAGTAACTTAATGAAACCCTGTTTAAAAATAAAATAAAATAGGTTTGGGGATGCCCTATGGGTAGAATGCCTCTGGCTTCAATCCCCAGTAACACACACACACAATTTTTTCTTTCCTCTCATAACCGCTTATTAATTTTACATTGTTATATAAATTTGTTAGTGCTTCAAGGTTATTTATTATTATTAGAATCGCTTAAGATCTGTTTATTATAATTACAAAATATAAGCTTTTTAATTTTTGAAATGTAAAAACCCATTAGTATTCTGAAAGCATATGGTTCATAAAACCAATCAGAAAATATATTTACTTACAAGTAGTGCAGTCTTCAATTTGACTCAATTTTCATTCTAATCCACATCCTTTCTTGTTATCTTGAATGTGGAGTCCTGCTTCTTCCAGTATCCACATAACCAAGTAATGATAAAGGTGTCGTGTTGCGTGCCTGTCATCTAAGTACTTGGGAGGCTGAAGGTTCGTGGCCAGCCTCAGCAATTTATCAAGGCCCTCAGCAATTTAGTGAGACCTTGTTTCAAAATGAAAAGTAAAATAGAGTTAGAATTCACAGACAATGCGGCTGGGATGGCCAGCAACAGCAGTGTGGTATTGATTTCTTCATGAGACTCCACTTAAATATTTACTCTAATAAATAGTTCTTTTGACTCCCTCTGAGTGTGTGGTTGGTGGAAGATGTGGTTGGGTGTGTAACTTGGAGGTGGAACACCCTGGGGTTCAATCCCTAGTACCACACACACACAAAGAAAAAAAAAAAAAGGAGAGAAGGGCCCAATTTGAAGATGAAGGGCAGATTGGATGGCTTACTCCTCCACTCCTGAGTATCTTTCCAAAGGGATTGAAATCAGAACATTATAGTGCTACATGCATATCTATCTTTATAGCAGCACAATTCACAATAGACAATTATGGAACCAACCTGGGTGTCCATCAACAGATGAATGGATTACAAAATCATGGGATATACACACGATGGAATCGCAGCAATAAAGAAGAACAAAATTATGTCATTTGCTGGAAAAAAGACAAACCTGGAGAACTTTATATTCAATATGACTAGGGGGTAACTCGGAGGTAGAATTCCCCTGGGTTCAATCCCCAGTACCAAAAATTAAAAAAAAAGAAGTGATGACAAAGTAGTTTATTTACAGTGCTGCTGGCAGTTACAGCTTCCTCCAACCACAGACTCTGAAGGAGTCAGGAGAATTATTTAAGAGTAAACATTTAAATGGAGTCTCATCAATATCACACCAGCTGCTGCTGGTCATCCCAGCTGTCTTGTCTGTGAAATGGGCTGGCATGACATTGGACCCTGGGAACATGGCAGGACAGTTGCTGATCCAAGAAGTCTTTTTCTTATTATACAGAGAGATTGAAATGGCATATAAACAAACTCTTAAATATTTGATGTAAGCATGTGGTTTTGTTGGTTTAAATGCATGATGTGCTTCATTATGTCAATGACAGAAGTCTTTTCAGATCAAGACTCTGGAAACTCTTTTCAACTTGTGTGCTTCTGAAAAAGATGCCAGTACTATTTTTTTTTTAAAGTCACTCCTGACTGTTATTATCCCTGAATTGTAATAAAGAGAATTATAAAAACTCCTCGAACTTGTGACTACTTCAAGTCAGAAGGCCCATAGGGTTTCCTCTTCCACAAAACAGGCCTAATGAGCATGTCTTTAATTTAGTATACACAAGGAGCCTTGAGCTGTGCTTGGCATAGAGTGAGCTCTCAGCAAATGTTAGTTGTTAATATTTTTATGATTATGTATTATAACCTGCTTGGGTCACCAGATGCTTATCTAAATCTGTGTAGTAAAAACATCTAAACATTCCAAGCGAATAATGGGCTAATTAAAGATGCCATCAACAACATTATGATACAGTTAATAGCAGCATATTGTATACTTGAGTATCGCTGAGTAGATTTTAAAAGTTCTCATTACAAAAACATTGTAAATAGGTGAGATAAGGCATATATTAATTATCTTGATTTAGCCGTTCCACAATATATACATATTTAAAAATATGGTGTACACTACAAATGTGTATATACATTTTCTATTAAATTAACTGAAAGACAATAAAAACAATGCTACAACTATCTTTAAACTCCAAAATTTAAGCTGAATGTGGTGCTACACACCTGCAATCCTAGTACTTTGGAGGTTGAGATGGGAGGATCGCGAGTTCGAGGACAGCCCTAGCAATATAGTGAGACTCTGAACAACCTAGAAAGAGTCTGTTTCAAAACAAAAAATAGAAAGGGGCTAGGGGTGTAGCTTGGAGGTAGAATGCCCCTGGGTTCAATTCCAGTATAAACAAACAAACAAACAAACAGTATCTAGATATGAAATACAAGTAGAATTATGGGAGTAATATGAAATAGCAAACCAATTCCAAGACTGAAATTGTCCTGGGAGAGATGGTGGCACCCTGGAAGATGACAGTAATACAAACAGAGAACTGTGTACCTACTCATGATGTATTTTGGAGTTAGAGCCAACAGGACTTGCTGATGGATTAGAAAGTATGGGGAAAGGAAAGATTCACTGATTTTAACTTGAATGATTCAGTAGATGGTGGTTCCATTTCCTGAGCTGGGAAATACTTGGGGGTAGAGGTAGGCTTTTGTTTCACGAGATGAGATGCCTATTACACATTCAAGAGGCGTTTTCAAGTAGGCAGTGATGAGGTCAGACTTAGATATTAGTGTAAGTTTGGCAGTACTTATCATAGATGGTTTTTTTTTTTAAAGCGCAAGACTAAATGTGATCACCAAAGGGTGCTGTTGAAGAAATTAATATAAAAACCAAAACAACAACAGCAACAACAAAATGAGCATGGATTTGTTAACAATAAAAGGTTGCTGGTGATCTTTACAGATTGGAAAGGTTTGTTAGCAAAAGGTTGTTGGTGATTTTAAGAGAGTGGGAAGTTCGAAGAGTGACTTGAACATAAGAAAGTGCAACTTAGATATAGATGACTCATTCAAAGAGTTTTTCTGAGGAAAAGAAAAAAAATTGTTTGTTGGGTCCGGGGGAGTATGTGCTCAAGAGATTTTTTTGTTTAAAGATGAGATGTAGTAAAACTCTTGGTCGACTGCTGGAAATGATCTAGCAGAGATAGTGGATAGAGAGCAGGGCATGAAGAGATTACTGAAGCTGTGAAATTCTCCAGAAGGCAACAGGATTTCAGGAAAAGCACGTGTTGAAACAATTGCTTTTGATAGGTGTAAAGGCACTTTTAAAATTGCAAACAAGAGACATTTGTAAAATTGCTGGTAGAACTATGACAGAATTCTAATCTAGTCATTTCTATTTTTTTTTCAGTGACTTTGAGACAAGATCCTCATCTGGGAGGATAGAGAGGAGGTTTGAGTAGAAAGGAAGGTCATAGTGGAAAGTGGAGAAATAAACTTACTTGGGGGACATTGTAAGGTTGCTGGGAACCGGTAGGCAATGGGTTTAGGTTTGTTATCATGAAATTAAGGTGCAAGCAATATCCAGTTAATGAGTGCTAGGAAGACAAAAAGAGCAAAAAAGAGTTCTATTTGTTTTTTTCTTTCAGTTAACTACAATGGAGCAAGACAGAAAGATGAAATTGAGGGATTTCTAAGAGCTTCATTATAGCATAGACTATGGAGTCTAGCTTGAATATGGGAAGAAAGGAAAGATAGAAAGGGGGTGAAGAAGTAGGAAGGTCACAGTAGAGGTCAGAGTGGAACAGAATTAAAGAAGTGGACATTCTAGAATGATCTAGAATAGAAGGGTAAGAGTGGGATGTTTCAAATGAAGATTTGGGTGGTGATGTATGCTATGATTTACATGTCCCCACCAAAACTCAGGTAGAAATTCGATCCCCATTGTCAGATGTTAAGAAGTGGGACTCTAAGAGGTGATGAATGGATCCACCCATTCATGGATAAATGGATTAAAGGGCTAATAGGTAGCCAGGTATGGTAGCACATGCTTGTAATCCTAGTACTTGGGAGGCTGAGACAGGAGGATCATCGCAGGTTTACGGCCAGCCTCAGCTACTTAGTGAGGCCCTGTATAACTTAGTGAGACCCTGTTCCAAAATAAAGAATTATAATCCATTCATCTGTTGATGGAAATCTTGACTGGTTTCATAGTTTGGCTATTGTGAATTGTGTGGCTATAAACATAGATACACATGTATCAGTCTGATAGTTTGGCTTCCATTCTTTTGGCTAGATATCCAGAAGAGGTATTGCTGGATCATATGCTAGGTTCATTCCCATTCATCTGATGATTCTCCATACTGTTTTCCAAAGTGGTTGCACTAATCTGTAATCCCACCAACAGTGTATTAGAGTTCCCACTTCTCCACACCCTCACTAGCATTTGTTGTTGTGTTTTTGATGATTGTCATTCTTATTGGGGTTAGGTAAAATCTCAAGGTAGTTTTGATTTGCATCTCTCTGATTGCTAATGATGTTGAACATTTCCTCATACATTTATTAACCATTTGTATTTCTTCATTTGTAAAGTGTTTATTTAGATCATTTGCCCATTTTTTGATTGAGTTATTTGTTTTCTTAGCTGTGGGATATGTACACAATGGAATTTTACTCAGCCATAAAGAAGAACAAAATTATGTCATTTACAGGGAAATAGATGGAACTCCTGGAAAACATTATGTTAAATGAGTTAAGTCAGTCACAAAAAGTAAAAAATCATTTGCTTTCCCTAATATGTAGAAGCTAGGGGAGTCATAAGAGGGACTCTAGACAAAGAAGGAGAAATTTTAGATGAGCAAAGAAGGTGACTTAACTGAAGGTGATGGGGGGGCACCCTAATGCATGTGATGTACTTTCACAAACATATCAAAGTCAATCACTAAATTGAACTTGAGAAGGAGGGAGGGAGAGGGAATGGGGCAGGAATTGGGGAAGGGCTAAATGAGAGATGTGTGCATGTATGCCTTTATCAGCTTGTACCTAAGAAAAATGTATGGTTACAATGCACCAATAATTTTAAAAAAATTAAAAATAGGGATGGAGGTGTAACTCATAGGTAGAATGCCCCTGGGCTCCATCCCTTGGGTTATCTCTAGAATGCTAGAATGCAACTGTTATAAAAGCCAGTTTGGTTCTGTCTTGAATGTGTCCCTGTTGCCGTGCGATGCCCCGTACTGCTATGGGGCTCTACAGAGAATCACCATCAGCAAGAAGGCCCTCGCCAGATATGACCTCTTGACCTTGAGCCTCCCAACCTCTAGAACACCTCTAGAATAAACCCTTATTATTTACAAATAAACTCTTATTATTTACAAATAACCCAGTCTGTGGCACTCAGTTATAGCAAAAGATAACAAACTAAGGCAATGCATTCACTGATAACAACAGGAATGAGTGACTGAGGTGGTAGAGAAGTGTATGTTTTAACCAATGGGGCTGAAGATGTACCTCAGGTATTCAGTACTTGTATAATATGCATGAGGCCCTGGGTTTGATTCTCAGCACTGAAAGAAAAAGAAAAGAAGAAAGAAGGTAGAAGAAGGAGGAGGAGAGGAAGGACGAAGGGGAGGAAGAGGAAGAGGAGGAGGAGGAGGAGGAGGAGGAGGAGGAGGAAGGGGAGGTAGCAGAAATTAAAAGAACTAGTAGCCTAAAGATTTTTACTGGTGCATTATAATTATACCTAAGTATAGATTCATAATGATACATTCATATAGTTAGCATAATTTATAGACCAAGGTTTTTGTATTGAGGAATGAGGAATTGAGGGGAGTGGAGGGAATGTAGAAAGTAAGGTAGAAATGTCTTTAATAAATGAGAGGTCCATATCAGTGAGGTCCACAGAGGGTGGATAGCATAGCAAGATGGTATAGCTTCCAAAAAGCTATACCATCTTTTTTTTTTTTTTTTTTGCGGTATTGGGGATTGAACTCAGAGGCATTCTACCTCCGAGCTATACCCCCAGCCCTATTTTTTATTCTTTATTTTGAAACCGAGTCTCACTAAGTTGCGGAGTTCTTCACTAGGTAGCTGAGGCTGGCCACAAACCTGGATCCTCCGGTCTCAGCCTCCCGAATCCTGGGATTACAAGCGTGCGCCACCACGCCCGGCTTAAAGCAATGGAGTTTGAAAGATTTTGAAGAAGTAGATGATTTAGAAACAGCACTATGGATCCAAAAGAAGACTGGGCTCCGTTTCCATCCCTGGGACAGCTGCAGAGAACAATTTTAGTCAGATGTAAGAGCAAAGGGACATTCAGGACGAGGTGAGAATAGGAGTGGGTTTGTAAGTCTTGAGTCTGAAGTTATGGAAGGCTCCGTGAGTGGGTGAGGCAGGGAGAGGAAAGGGTTAGTTAGGAAATACAATGTAAGGTGTCAGTGTCAGACACTGGGTGTCTTGGAGAACTTAATTTTAGGTAGTGATTGTTCTCTTTGGAGTGATAATGTGATAGAGAACGCAAACCTGGTCTGCCCAGCTGATGTGCTCTGAGAAGATGTATGTGAAATCCGTGCTGTGACACAGAATTGCATATAGGTTGGAAATGTTTGAGCTTTCACTTGTGTATGTCATAGAATATTTAAATGATTAAATATTAGGTTGTGGTACTTAAGGAGTATCATGGGCTTCCTACTTCTGTTCTATGGAGGATCAAATTTTAGGTTGGACTAGATGTGGAAACTTCTCTCCCCATCAGGAGGAGTTGGGTAAAAACTCAGAGAATAGCTGGGTGTGGTGGTACACACCTGTAATCTCAGTACTTGGGAAACTGAGACACAAGGATCGCAGTATTGAGGATAGTCTCAGCAATTTAGCAAGACTCAGCAATCAAGTGAGACCCTCTTTCCAAATAAAAAATAAAAAGGGGTACAGACGTAGCTCATTGGTAGAATGCCCCTGGATTCAATCCACAGTACCACAAACAAAAAACCATCTCAGAGAGTGGAATTTCCAGGTTGAATAGAGAACCTGGTTCTCTATTAGCAGCTGGTTTAGACATTTTTTTTTTTTCATATTGCACTGTAGGGAGTTAAGAATCTCCTTAGGAAATAGGGGAAGAGGATGAACTCTGTTATTTTGAATTCAATTTCTGAGTGATTGTACTAAGAGCCTGTACTTGCGCTCTTACACAAGTGATTGACCTTAACAACACACACTAGCATAGGAAATGATCGGCATGGAGCAGAAAAACCAGGGACACTAAGAGAAAGAAGAAAGCAGAGACAGGAGGCTAGTACTTCATTAATGTTCAGTTTTATAGCAGAGCCTCACTCTTATAGTTTGTTTGTGTGTATAATTATGTTAATGCATATACAGTAATCTTTTAACTTCAATTTGATAATGTTGGTCAGTGATTCTTAACCACTCTTGTTTATTTCTCCCTAAAGTCCCAAGACAAAGAATCTCTCCTGACACTATTAAATATATTTATCTGCACTGAATTTAACTTAGATGACAATTGCAGTCAAAATTCTGGAACTCAGAACGGGCAAGCCAGGTAAGCTGTGCCATTTTTAGAATGATATTGTTTTAGTAGGGTTTATTCCTGTCTGGGTCTGTGCATTTTACATATGCAGTCATCAGCCAGGGGGCAGGAAGAATTATTGCCATGACAACCAGGACTGACTGACGTGCCTTTCAGGAATGGTACCGATTCAGCATGTTTTAGATGATACCTGAGGCTCTCAATGACTTACTAGAAGGTCATTTGGTTTTGTCAAATGGTTCCTAGTAGTGTAGAAAGATGGATGAGAAAAAATATGAGCAAAGTTCTAGTTCTGAGCCAGATAGGTATCCTCAGACAAGATTCAATCTAGTAGGGCCTCAGTTTCTTCATACATTTATAGGAAGCTATTGCTAGATTATGTAGTCTTTAAGATTGTTTATGGTTCTGTGTTTCTGATTCCATAGATTTTTATATGTTTATGAACTTATATATTGAGCAGGATGGTTCACACCAAAATCCTGTCATCACTTTTAGGTATTTTGTGAATTTTTTTTCTTACTTTCAGAACTTTTGTAAGTTGCAAAGAAAACCAGTTTCTTAACTTCATAATTTTTGATCCAGCTTATGTCCAAATGTTATTAAAGACAAACAGCTTGACGTTCTTGCACCTTCAAAGCTATCATAAAGAAAGGTGACTCTAAACACGTACTTTTATTAGTGCATATTATTGTAATTATACATCATGGTGAGGTTCAAAGTGACATAAATATACATGTACATAGCACTTGGTGTTTCCCTCCGCAGCCTATCCAGTTCCCTACTTCTCCTTCTGCATACATGTTAGTGAGGTTGGTAGTGATATCTTCATGTGTGGACATAGTATTATTTGAATTCTTCCCTTCCTCAATCCTCTTTTTCCTCTTCTACATCTCCTTCACTCAATCCCCTTCCACTATTCTACTGGCTTCTCTCTTTGCTTATCTAAATTCTCTTAAGATTCCTGTTTTCTCTCTAGCTTTCATAGAGGAGAGAAAACATATCCTCCTTGACTTTCTTGCAACTCTATTGGGTTGTAAGTGTAATTTTTCAATGTAATGGATTTGAATACCTCGTTCATTTGATATACCTGTATACACTGACATTTTTTTTACAAAAAATCAAAGTATATACTTCAATCTGTAGTTCTTATTTTGATTATTGTGCAAAATAGAAATATACACTAAGTCTGCCTCGTGAATTTATTCTTCCTGGCTATGCGTACTGGTTGGCACTCCATTTTGGCTATCATCTGTATAAGAGCTATCTAACTCCTGACTCTTGTGTAACATAAAGCCATGTTTCATAATGAATCATTTTATCTGTTTGTGTTCAAGTGCCCTATCTCTCCTATCATTTGAAAATCCAGTTATGATAGTATAGTTTCAATTGTCATAAGTACTCTTTATTCTAAGGGAAAAAAAAGATTGACTCACATTTAGATGTTTTCCTACTCAAAGGACTTTAAAGATCTTTTATATAACACAATCATTATTCTTTTTACAGTCCCTCCTCCTCCACTCTTATTAGGGCCCTAGGGTAATTGTAATTATCTTTTTCTTAGTATGAAGGTCCAGCCTGTTAGTTGACTAATTTAGAGGCTCAAATACAGCTAGCTTTTTTTTAGTCCATCTTTCTACATCTTTCTGTTGTACTGTTGGTGGGTAGAGTGACTTATATTTGTCTTTTCGCTTGGGTCTTTCTTGTCTGTTTACTTTTCCATCTTTACTTCCTATTCTTCTCTTGATTCCCTGTCATTTCCTTAATCTAAACCCTTTTTAAGGTCTTCTAACATTTCCCTTTCTTTCCCTTGTTTTTCTAGGCTTTCATCTGCATTCACACCCTTGTGTTTATCTTTTCCCGTTTTACCTATAAGCCCATGTCTTCTTGGTCATGGCAGGATGCACGGACATGCAACCCAGGCAGTTGTGTGCGGTTTTACATTTAGACAGGCTCCCCGAGTGGTCAAATCCTCTGCTGTTGATATCCTGAAATCATTAATAAGTTTTAAACCCAAGAATCTGCCTTTTTATTTTGCACTGGTATCCCAAATTATGTGGATGATTCTGAGCTCTTTTCTTCCCCTTTTCAGATGGATACATGATTTTTGTTTTAATCTCTGATTTTTATTACTTGTCATTTTTTTTTTTCATTTATTACTTTCCTGAAGTACATCATTCTGATTGTTGTTTTCATGTAATCGCGTTCACCTCTGTTTGTTTCTTGTATTCTCAGGAACAGTTAGCTCTATAGAAAAATTGTATATGGTCAACTTTTATTAGCCACTCTGAACAAGGGAAAAGGAAGTGTGAGAATCAATGAGAATTACAATTCACATTGAGGATAATCATTTTGGAGAGCAGCATCTAGTTTTTCACCTTCTGAGGTTTAGCTTTTTATTCTTGTTTGTTCAGGTTAATTGGTTCGCACTTCCTGCATACACAGTAATTGGTGGTTGGGGAACCTGCTGAGTGGCAGAGGTGAGCTAACTGGGGTTAAATATCTCTGCTAATAAAGGAGATGGATCGCTCTTGTATTTTTTGGTTTTAGACATAGAAAAATCAATTATTTTTTGATTTTCACAGTTTTACTTGAGGGGATTAGTAGGGTATAAAGACTTTTCTAGTAACATTCAGCTACCTTTTTTTCTTTTTTTTTTTTGGTTTTTCACAAGCCAAATGGTGTATTTACCTAGTGGCAATGTGAATCACTACCTTGTGATTTGGTCTGCCAGGAAGTATTTAAATAGTAACAAAGTCTGATGTGCCTCAAGGTTAACTCAGCTTCCCAGGCGTAAACTATCCTTTTTAAAAATTTCTTTTATTTTAAGACACGGTCACATATCCCTTATTAAGGGCTAGGCACTGTTCTAGGCTATTTATTTATTTATATATTTATTTATTTTGTGGTACTGGGGATTGAACCCAGAGGCACTCTACCTCTGAGCTACACTCCCAACTCTTTTTATTTTTTATTTTGAAACAGCATCTCACTAGGTTGGTGATGGTTTTTCTAAGTTGCTGAGGCTGTCCTCAAACCTGTAACCTCTTTTCTCAGTCTCCCAAGTACTGGGATTACAGGCCTTTGTTACCTTGCCCAGCTTGTTCTAAGTACTTTAAAAGCCCAATACCATTTAATTATGTGAGCTAGGTACTATTAATTATTTCCACCCTATAGCTGAAGAAACTGAGGCACAGATAAGTTATGTAACTTTTCTTAGTAACAGCCATTCAGTGTTAAAACAAAGATTTGAACCCAGGCTCTTGGATCCATGAATCCAGCCTCCATATCATGCTGGGTACGCTCGAGCTCTCTCTCTCTTGTGATCTTGAGGATTGAACCCAGGGGCATTCTACCTCTGAGCTACACCCCCAGCCCAATTTTTTATTTTGAAACAGGGTCTCACTAAGTCCCGGAGGGCCTCACTAGGGAGCTGAGGCTGGCCGCGAACCCGGATCCTCCGGTCTCAGCCTCCCAAGTACTGGGATTAGAAGTGTGCACCACCACCACGTCTGGACCACGCTGCTCTCTTGATATGTGATGTGTTTAATTTTCTCCGTGCAGCCCCTTCAAGAGTTGGTAGCTTTGCTGACTGATGGAATAAAGCCTTATCATAGTAAAGGATTTTCCAAGTCTCTATTGCTTTAACTTGTCTTTAGTTGGCAAGACATAATAAGGATGTAAGTGAATATGGAAACAGACAAACAAACCCAGGGACGAGAACTGCATGCGACTCTGAAGCAGAAATATCTCAGCCTCTATCTTGAATCTTGCTGAGACAGGACTTGACAGTATGTTCCCGGGAACCGACGTTCAAGAGATGCTTCTCTGACTGTCACGATTCCTTTTGGAAACGCGAGATCACAGCTGATGCCGTCGCTGCCGTCCTTTATCTGCTGCCATACTATTTTCTCTGGGCTAGACATTACAGAGAGCGGAGTTGGATGGCCAATCAATGTGCTGCATCCAAATCAATAGATCTCAGTAAGCATTCCATTAGGCCCCGGAGTCTTTCCATTTCTCAGTGCTGTCGGGGCCCTGCGCACTCTTTCATGAAAAAAGAGAGTTTGGGGATTATTTTCTCTACCTGTAGCTTCTCGTGGACAAATGAATCCCCTATTATGGTAGAAACCCAGTCAATAAACCTGTCAGAACTCTTAAAACATTGACAGCCGAGCCAAGTTCAGTGTACTTAACCTCTCTAGTAAGTTTCTGAGTGTGAAATATGAGAGAAGGAAACAATATTTATAAGAAAAAAAAAAAAACATGTTACAACGTTACAAAAATTTTAGATAGAAAAGAGTCCTCAACTTGAGGTTGCGAGAACTGAATTCTTGGCTTGGTTCTGCTACTAAGAAGCTTGGGCAGTTAACGAAATCTCTGAAAGAATGAATTTATCCTGATAATTATTATTGGTATGAGAAGTGGCATAGGGCTATCATTGTGGCCCTGGCCTCTTTCTTTTCCTAGCACATAAACATCTCTTCTCACTTGTCTTATCCTGTCTTCCTCTTTCCCCATTCAACAGGAAGTCAGAACCCATACCTCAGCTTTGCTCTTATTCTAGAATATAGGGATTTTATTTTTAAATTTGATCTCTTTCTTTAGGAAATAGGCAAGTAGGGCTAGAATGGGTAGCTTTACCTCCCATACACCTTCATTTTTGTTTTCTTAGAATCCTAGAAATTATATTTTTTCAAAATAACAGCTTCATACTTGAGTTGGGGTAAGGCTGACATCTGTGATGGGTATGTGTTGAGCCTCAGGTGGCTTACCCCAATTGACTGCTCTTGATTGACTGATGGCTTTCCTTCAAGCTTTCCTTCAGGGACCCTACCTCCTTATATCCCGAGGATCTACCATATTTTCTACATACTTTCCAGGGTCGCCATTTTAGGTCTACAGCATGACAATGGAAGAGGAGCATCATGGAGTGTCATGGAAGCTTTTTCTGAGCCAAACCTGGAAATAGTGTACGTAGGTTTTGTTCACACTCTATTGATTACATCCAAGGTGTCAAGGAAATATAGTATAGTTCTCACCTAGAAAGAAAAGGAAACTGGTTTGATGTGTAGTCCTGTGGTTCTCAAAACCTAGAGCACATCAGAATCACCTGGAAACACTATGGAGTCCCAGATTGCCGAGTCCCAGTCCCAGAGTTTCTAATTCTGTAGATCTGGATTGGGTCCAAGAATTTGCATTTCTAATCAGTTCCCAGGAGACGAGCTGCTGTTACTGCTGATCCAGAGACAACATTTTGAAAACCAGGGAGCTAATCAGTCTTCACTATACTTCTTCTTTTTGGTAGTGGGGGTTAAGCCCAGAGGCATTTTAATCTCTGAGCTATACTTCCAGCCCTTTTTCAATTTGTTTTGAAACAGAGTCTTGCTTGGTTGCTGAGAGTCTTGCTAAGTTGCTGAGGATGGTCTCCAACCTGTGATCCTCTTGTCTCAGCCTCCCAAGTACTAGAATTACAAGCATGAGCCACATTGCCCGGCTTTCACCACATTTTTTTAATCACATAAAAACATATCCTATATTTCCTGAGGAATCCCAATCTTTCTTTGAGGGAGAAAAGAGAAGAGCAATAGCTGGAGGGAAGAGCTTTTGATTGTGGGGAGGAAAGACTGTAGAACACAGGGTACTTGAGTACTGGTCTGTGGCCCTGCAGGTAACTTCATCTCTCTGTACCTCATTTTCCTGTGTGAAATGTAACTGATAACAATATCAGTTCTACCTAAAACAAGGAACTATTGAGATCAAATGAGACACATCTGACATGAAATAATTATCGTGTGTGTGTGTGTGTGTGTGTGTGTGTGTGTGTGTGTGTGTGGTACTGGGGATTGAACCCAGGGGAGTGTTACCTACATTATGATGTGAGACTAAAATGCACCAATAAAAATACATAAAAATTTTTATTTCAAAACAGGGTCTTGCTAAGTTGCTGAGGAGCCCTCAAAGTTGCTGAGATTTGCATGAACCTGTGATGCTCCTGTCTCAGGTTCCCAAAAATGGAGATCACAGGTGTGTGCCACCATGCCTGGAGAAATAACTATTGTAAAAGCAGATAACTGGATTCCTCTTTGGGTAAGAACTATCTTTTATAAGAAAAATGTCTTGACAATTTACTGGAGGGTGGGAAGGGAATCTGAAAGGAGAAAAAAAGGAGGCCAAGGCTTTCTGCAGAAGCAATGACTTGGAGTTTGAGAGTTTCTCATGAGAGAAGGGAAGAAACCCAGTGAGGAAGGGCTGCTGTTGGCCAAAGCACGACTTACAAGACCATCAAATGCTTACTTTTTACTTGTTTGTGTTTCTGGATGGGAAACTTTTCTGTTTCCCCCAAATTTTCAGTGAAGTTGAAAGTTTGGGAATCAGTGAATAGAAAATGAGTTCCATGTCTGGTTCAGTTCAAGCTGGGACAAGAGGATGCCTTGGGTAGGGGAGCAAAAGTCAAAGTGAAATCTGCAGGGAAGCGGGAGCTTAGAGCCCAGTGTAGCATGGAAACCCAAGCCCTGAAATTAAAACTCAGCCTAGAACATTTCATGACACCTTCAGTCTCAAAAGTTTATGTTGCTGGCTGAGGGCATAACTCAGTGGTAGAGCACTTGCCTAGCATGTGTAAAACCTTGGGCTCATTCCTCAGAATCACACATATGTGCAAGATAGTAGAAAAATCCTGACGTAAATGCTGCAAATATATTATTGATTATTCCTAGATATACCAAAGGCCATCTAAAAATCATAAAATTCAGCCTGGGATTATAGCTTAGTGATAGCACCTTTGCCTCACATGCATGAAGCTCTGGATTCAATCCATAACACCATAACAAATGAACAAACAAATGACCCCACATAATAACAACCACCACCACCGCCGCCACCACCACAACAAACAGCAACAAGACCAGTACAGTGTCATACCTAGTCCATCCCAGTGACTAGGGAGACTGACACAAGAGGATCACAAGTTGGAGGCTAGCCTGGGCAACTTAGTGAGACCCTATCTCAAAATAAAAAATAAAAAGAGCTGGGGTTGTAACTTAGAGGTGGAGCACCCCTGAGTTCACTGCCAGTACCACCAATAAATAAGTAAATAAATAAAAATAATATTTAAAAATAATACATAAAATAATTAATAAAAATAATAAGATTCATAGTGGTATCACTTGAATTACATTTTGTCAATATCTTTCTTATTTATTCATGTATTATTCACATCACTATGCTGTTAATTACACCTACATTGGGCTTTTAAGTTTTATTCTTTGGTTGTAAGTTTAGGTGTGGCTGTACTTTTCTAAAAACTACAAAATTATCCAAATAGAACAGATTGAATTTCAAGGTTAGAAAGTTTTTCTAATAATAATTTATGGTCCAAATATAATGTGATGAATGAAGAGAGAGTGCATGTTGGTTCCCAACCTGAGATTATTTGCCAAGTGGATCAGAAGCGGGGGTGGGTGGGAGGATTTCTGGCCCTAGTTAGAAATAGTCTTAGAATGCATTGATTACTGCTTCTAAAGGATGTTGCATTGTGTGTACTCAGGTGTTTTTCAGCCAAATGATTTAATTTGTGCAGATTTCACCCCACATAAGATTGCTTCCTATGCATTTTCTTCTGAAATTATAAGTAGACTAGCCTCTTCCTTAGTTTCTAAGAATAATATCCTAACACCTTTCTCATCATGGTACAGTTTATGAAAGAGTGTAGATTTTACATTTTCACCTTTGAGCGTCGTTTTCCCCCCAAGCCTCTGCCTTTTTGAGTATTTGCAAGCCTCTCTAAGTGACAGTTACATCCACAATGCAAAGAATAATCTTTCTTTTGGGCTGTTCCTGGGGTAGTGATTAGTAACATCTTCACTGAATATTTAACTTCCTCAAAATTGCTTATCTGCGCTTCGGATCAGTGAAAAATCTGGGTGAGCTGTCGCTACTTTGCATAATTAAGTTTTTCTTGCCAGAAAAGGAAAGTAACAAAATGTGGAGCGAAAGAAGCCTAAGGTTGGGGTTTTAAAACATTTTCTGTTCATGTCATTTTCCCCACTTAAAATAACCTGAGACAAAACAAAACAGATGAGGCTGAGAATGGAATTTATGCAGATCAGTCAGGCTGACAGCTCACATTTTCCTGCAGAATTCTTAGGAATTGTCCTCCGCAGAATTTTCAGCAGTCAGTGATAAATAGTAAACGCCATAAAGCAAACGATTTTCCATTGTTCAAAAGCTGACTGGCTTGGTATGTGGGTGAGGCAGAGGCCAGGGTAAGGAGAGAAGTTCTATTTTGGAGAAACTAACGTCAGACAGAGAGCAACTCAAATACACGGAAAGGACAGATAATTCACATTACCTTGAATTAGGGCAGAAATCACTGCACAGTTTGTGTGCTTAATTCTGTTTTATTCTTTCTATGTAGAAAATAGGCCCCTAAATTAAGCTGAGATATATGTGTGTGTGTGTGTGTGTTAGTTACTGGAGATTGAACCCAGGGGCAGCATTCTACTTCCCAGCTATACCCCCAGCTCGCTCTATTTTATTTTTTGTTTTGAAAACTGGGTCTTGCTAGGTCGCTGAGGCTGTCCTTGAACCTGTGATCCTCCTGTCTCAGTCTTACATATACTGAGATTACAGGCGTGTGCCACCACGCCTGGCTTGAAATATGCTTTTAATGCCCAGATAGAGTGTCCACCCCACTTTGTTGGCATGTGTGGATCAAAACAGATTTTGTTTTCTTAGCTGCACTCAACCCTTTATTTTTCTTTCTTTTGAGTGGGCCAGTGTACTCAATGGAATCCTCCCCCATACTTACTGAGCTTTCTAATGTATGGGGGTATCATTCTCTGGTTAGTGTAATAGGGAAAATTGCATTTGCTTATCTATTGCAAATGCAAATCACCTTGGGAATATAAAGAGCATTCTCAATTTGGCTACCATAATTTCAGAAGCAATCAAACGCAGAAGAATGAAAGTCAAACACAGAGGAAAAATGCTAATAGATTGGCCAATCTGCATAACTCTCTGGGACCATCGTTATTTCAGTGTTTAGGAGGAAAATGTGCGTTTGAAAGATGGTAGATTCTATCACACGCAATCAATCACTCATCTCCTATAGCAACAATAATTGTGCAGGAGGTAATATTCAGTCATTAACTATGGACTCACCATTGTTTGCTTTTTGGTTTCAGGGTATACTAAATCTTATGTAAGAGAATATGTGAACATCCCTGCCCTATTAGAATATGGCTCCGGGATGATTTTCAGATATTGCTTCTCAGTACCAATCACCTGTGAATGATGAGAGCAACATAAATACTGTTGCCACCAAGAGCATGATGCTTGGGGTCATCTTTCTTATAAAGCATTCTGTCTTTTAATTCCGGATTTTAAAAATAGGCTGTCTGTATTTTATGTGTGTGTTCTACCTTTATAATCTGAAGGTGATTTTATTAATACAGTAAATCTTGGTTGTCTGATACTTTTAAGAAGATGCTTTTTCTGGGTAAACTAAAAGCCTGATATGGCTCTTCCTGATGTTCTTAAATATTTTATTAGCAATGTCTCTTCCCCACCCCCTTCCTATTCATAGTCTCCTTCAGTTGCATGATATTTTAAAGCAGGTGGTAGGGTTGTCAAGACTGGGTTTCCATTAGAAACAATCTCTGAAAATGTGGTGTGTTTTCTTCCTTATTTTTCACCTTATTAGATATCTCAGTCTCAAAAGGCCCATATGGCATTTTGGAGAAAGATATATCCTGTTTGAAACCAATGTTCTGAGAGTTTTAGAGCCATGAAATCGTGGTTCTTACACTTTTTTTTTTTTTTTTTAAACTTTCAGTAGTGGATTCCAGGTTTCTCTCTTTCTTTCAAACTCTGGAAAGAGCTCAGTCCTAAATATCACCTCCCCCCACTGCCCTACCCTTTTCTGGTGCAAGACGCAGTAGTGCCAGCAAGGAAAACATTTTACTGGGAGATTGAGGTAGATTTATACCTGCGCATGCGTGCGTGCGTGCGTGTATGTGGTACTGGGACTGAAACTCAGAGGTCTTCTACCTCTGAGCTACACCCCAAGCCCTTTCTGGGGCTGGATCTGAAACAGGATCTTGCTAAGTTGCTGAGAGTCTCCCTGTGTTGCTGATGCTGGTCTCAAACATGTGATCCTCCTATCTTAGCCTCCCAATTACTGGGATTACAGGTGTTCACCACCACACCTGGTTTATACATCAGTCTTGATGTTTGAGGAAAGGCTCCATAATCACTGACAATATCTTTAATCAATCAGAGGATGGTTCAGAAATTTTATTATTCTTAAATTTCATTTGTAGCCCCCCCTCCCCCCATGAGGTGGAACTATCCAGATTATTATTTAGGGCAGGAAACCAGACTCTCCCTCCTTTCAGATTTTTTTTTTCTTTTCTTTTTGACAGGAGAGAAAGAGAAAAAAGAGACAGGCAGGAAAGACATTACGCAGCATTTCAGGATTCCTTGCTTTGGGATGGGACAGGAGAGTGTTAATAAGAATTGAGAGAGGCTCATTCCCTGCCCTATATGAGGAGATCGAAAAGCTCTTATTAGACTCTTTAAACCTTTTATTGAAATATTATATTAGCCGGGCGTGGTGGCGCACGCTTGTAATCCCAGCATTCGGGAGGCTGAGACCGGAGGATCCGGGTTCGCGGCCAGCCTCAGCTACCTAGTGAGGCACTCCGCAACTTAGTGAGACTCGGTTTCAAAATAAAGAATAAAAAATGGGGCTGGGGGTATAGCTCGGAGGTAGAATGCCCCTGAGTTCAATCCCCAGT